>VZUI01089924.1:0-27844 GCA_013401135.1 Cettia cetti
GCAGGAAAAAGCGAGCTCAGAATTCCCCATCACACGAGCAGATGCCTAGGGTTGATCCCTAGGACTGGGCTCCAGTGTTGATAGTGAATTCTTCCCTCGGTAAGCAACGGCTTGACCCTCCTCATTCCAATGCCGAAAGTAAGCGCAGCTGCTCCCAGCCCCTTCCTTTACCTGCCTCCAAAACTCGCAGTATCTTTCCCCTCCGAGAGAAACTCCCAGAGTGTAGACCAGGTGCTACACTCCTCAAGTTTGGCCACTTCTTTGTTTTTCTTAAGTACCCTTTGTTTTTCTTAACTAACCCCAGTAGTTAGTTTCCTAGCAACTTATGGAAAAAAATTCCGTAAGTAAAAAAGAAACAAATCTAACCCCAACAGGTGCATACTGTGATCCATTCAGATTTTCACGTAGGAAGTACTTAATCTTTTCACTACTTAGGGTTTCAGTCTTTCTGAAGGAATAGTGCATTAAATTAGAACAGTAGAACCTTCTTGTGACTTAGGGATTACTTTCTTCCTGGGATACCTATTGCAGAAATTAGATTGAGAATTTAAGCCTTTGAATATTATAGGGAAGAGAGAGGTGTCTGTGAAAACTGTATTGCTCTTTCACAAACCAGAGGATCTTTGACTTGGGCTGAGTTGTCTGTTCCAGGCATTACCTCCAGCTTTGAAGTGGATTTAAAATGGTATGTTCCAGTTGCAATGTCCATAATTTAATTTCTTAGCTTTTCTCCATATTTTTGGTCAGTTCTACTGGTGAACAAGTTGGTGCTGTTTCAGATAAAATATATTCAAAAACCACTTGATGTTTCTCTGTCCATATTCAGAGGGTAGATTAGTTTTGCCACTCTCATAGAAAGAGAGTACAAGGATACGGGTGTTGCAGATGTCAGATGGAGATTTAAAGACTGCAGAATTGAGAAAGGAGTGTGATTAGTAAACCATTTGTCTCTGCTCACAGAATTCTGCTTAGCCAAAGCAGAACTGATTTCCTTTTGGTTTTGGTTCACTTCAATGTTTCCCTGCAGAGTTCCTGCAGGAACCCAGTACTGAACCCAAGTGCAGTTAATGATATGGTGAGGAAAGTTCTTAAGGAGGCTGCAGAGGGAAACTAAATTTAGGAAAATAGAGCATATTAGTTTGAGAAGATGTTGTCTTTGTAGATTGTGCTCAGCAGAGAAAGTTAAGTTTATGCTTACCAGAAATTTATTCATTAAATAAATTTTAAAAAGGCTTTATGAGAAACTGAAGCTATGTAAAATAGTTTCAGTAGAGATGTATTTTGGGCTCACTATTGACTATTTGCTATTAACAAACAAGCTGTAGTCCTTTTGCAGGTGTTAATTTGATTACTACAAAAATCAGTCAATAAATAACTAAAATGCCTTGGCATCTTATGAAAAATCTGATGAAAAAAACATTTGCTACTAGCGTTAAGCCTTAATCTTTTGACAGAAGGAGACAGAATGTCTTTCAACCGACCTGTGAATTGCTTCTGCAGGTTTGTTCTGGTTTTGAGCAATAGGTGCTTAGTCTTGCTGCAGCTGGGCTACAAGGGGCGTGAAGAACACTGCTACTGTGGATCAGGAGAGAGTAAAGGTTTGGTTCTGAGTTATATGGTGTAAAATCAGTTACACAAAGTGAACTGACTCTACACTGATGTAACTTTACACTCAGACTGATTTGGAAAGCACTGACAGGCACTAAATCCTGAACTTTAGTTCCTACTTCACAGTACCCCTTTCATAGTACTTCAGTACTCCTACATTGTATTATTTCAGTTTAAAAAAAGAAGGAAAAATTAGGAAGCAATTAAAAATATAGTTTACATCATTATGAATGATTTCCATGGGACTCTCCATTTTGTGATTGTGAAGTATTATGTACTGCATTAAAAATCTGCTGATACATTGAATGCAATACCACATTGGTTTTGAGACATGCAACATGGACAGTTTCCTCATTATGTATTATGTTGTGTTTTATTTTAATTTACTTATTTTCTTAAAAGCCTTAAACATTGTACAAATACTGTAGAGGGCCAGGGTCTTCCTGCATCAAAACATTTGCAATTGTGGTAATTAATTAAGTATGTCAACTTGGAGTACAGCTATGGATGCGTTTGCAGTGAGGCCTGGTAGTACTGTGGGCCTGATTAACTGTCCGTTTCTAAAGCATTCTTAAGTTTCAGAAATGTTGAGCAGAGAAAAAACTTTACATGTTAGTTTAATGAAAATTCCCAACTCTCTTGGAATATTGTAAAGTTCAATTCCCTCTCACAGTGAGAACAAATTTTATTTATCCAGAAAAAGCATAACAGCCTTTACCTTGCAGCTGTTGTTTGGGCCAAAATTAAGGTTTCCCATACTAGATGATTTTATTCAGTCATATTATGATTTCAGAGTTTCTCTGCTATGACCATACATTCTTGAAAAGCAAATTAGCAAGTTAAACCTAGAAAATGCTGAACAAAACTCTGCTTTAAAGTATGACTGAAGTAATATAAAAAACTTTCAATTTTTGACATGCCAAAGCAAAGCAGCTTCACTGATTTATCTAGTGAATTTTGCTGGTTTCTTTCTCTTGAAATCAGTACCTGATTTTAATAGAGTTTGTCTAGAGTAATTCTGTAGAATAGGGATTACAGTTTGCTGCATCAGTAAACAATGTGGGGGATATATGTCAATAAAGCTATAGCATTTGAAGAAGATTTAAAGCTGCATCATTATAGGCAGACAATTTTTCATTTTTCAAAAATAATTTCAAAGCTGTACTTGAGTAGGTTGACTGGGCTTTTCCATACAAAAAAATCCTAGATGAAAATTTGAACAAAAAAATCTTGGAACTAAGTTGTGATTGCTTTATAAGACATTCTGCGTAAAAGGTACTTTGCTTTTGAATACATTGAATGAAGTCTGTGCTTCTCTGGTATCCCAGACAATTCCGTGCCTTGTAATAGTTTCCTTGTTGAGTCAGTCACTCCTGCTCTAATACTGCTCATCTGCACCACAAATGGTGAGCACAAGCTGGAAAATGAGAAGCTGTAGTGCTTAAATGCTCTCAGTTCATCCTGTTCAAAGTTGAACTCTTCAGTGGTAAGCAGAAAATGAGCATGTAATACTAAATTTCAGGTTCTGCATATTGTTCCAGTTTGCCAGAGTATGTGCAGTGAGGCTCAGCCAACTTTCCATCTGCCACAGTCATCAAGAATGATTGTGTAATGGGATAATGGTAGAGCTCTGCTCATGCTGGACTGGTTGCTAGAGCCCAAACCATAGGTAATAAGAAAATGAGTACTGTGAAACAAACTTTCCACTTGACAAGTTTTCATGCTTTGAGACATGCTTCCCTTTTGTGGAAGGTAAATTTGTCTCATAGTTCATAAGTAAACTATACTGCATTGTTTATTTCTTGTGGAAGACATTGAAAATCAATAATCAAATTAATTTTGAAAATACTGCTAGCTTTTATTTGTTCATGATGTTCAACCAATGTGAGTTACCTTCAGCTGATCTCATTTTTAGGATGAGAAATGGTTATGGACACAAGACTGTAAGTTCAGTGATATAAGGTGCATATTGCTTGATAAAACCATAAGGACTGATCATTTGTAGTATCATCCTGGTATCCACAGGCATTTCTAATAAGATGTGAAAATACTTATTTTGTCTTTGACTCTGATTAATTTCTTCTGAGACTGAGCAACTGCAAGGCTGTGTTTCTGAGTCTGGAGACTCGCACTTTCTGTGTGTTTTCCTTTGAAGTACCAAAGTACAATTTCAAAGCATCTATCCATTTTCAAAACTATGTTTAATAATCTTGTGATCAACTGTGAAATTCTTAAATACTGTGTTAAACTGGGGGGGTACTGTGGGCTCCAAGAAGATTATGAATGGAGAGAAAGAATTCAAGGAGCAGAAGAAAGGGTATTATCTCCCTTTTTCCCTCCCTGTATGTTTCAGCAGCAATATGTCTATCCCACTCAGTTGTAAGGAAGCCATAGAAAAACAAGATATTTTAGGTGTTTTCAGCCTATCTACAGCTAAAGACAAGAGGAGGTCTGCGTAAATTCTGCCTGCAAACAGCCCTCTATTACCCAAGCCTGTAAGAGTTGTTAGTCTAATTATCAATGTGATACCAGATAACCAAAGATAAACGAATGCTCAAAATTCAATTTTGCAGAGCTCTACATTTTCTTTGCCTTTTACAGGGAGCTGCTGTTTTCTAAGTAGCTCATTTTTTTGTTACTTGTGAAGCATTATGATGATAGTTGTTTTCTAGTTTCTCTGATTTCTCAAATTAACTTATTTTGTATCCCTGATTTTTCTGAAATTTTCCTGCTGTGTTCCTGAATTTCAGAATGGGACTGTTAGAACAGCCTTCAATATGTCACTTCTGATTTCTATTTGGTATCATATTCTCTGCTTATACCTTCGTACTATCTAATTTTGAAAGTGTAGTTCAATTGCCTTTTCTCTTTCTTGTTTTTACCTCCTTTTTGAGATAATCTCTACAAGAAGTGATGAAAATTCTTGCATCTACTTGAAGTAGCAGAATAAAAGAGCAGAGACTGCAGAGCGCAGAATCCATGAGAATAGAAAATACTATTGGAAACTGGCAGCACAGAAGAGATGTAAACTCCCCAGTGAGAAGGGATGTGATGCTTAGTTCAGGGATAGACCTAGGACTTGCCTGGATCAGGAAATTGTCATTACAAGGCCTGTGCACAAAGCCGTGCTTTGCTCTGGTGTCTCAGAAGGGATGTGTTTAGTGCATACCTGGGTGGTCCCTGCAACTGAGATGGAAAGCAGGGTTATTGAGCAGTTAGTGAGTGAAAGAGCTGTGGGAATTGGAACCTGGGAAGTGTGCTGGAGCAGAGGGAGCCGGAGTTACTGCTGGAGCCACTTTGGACAGTGAAGAAGCAGGCACGTGCTGCTGAGCTGCCACAATGTGGATTGAGCTGGGCATATCCATCCACACCATCTTCTCATCTATGGCATAGAAATAACCCCATCATGTTGAACTTCAAACTGTAGCCTGCTGAATGTCCAGCTCTGGTAGGTGTGCTGGTTCCTGAGAGATAAGTGTGTTGCTGTAGTCCAGGACCCATTTGGCAGATTTCTGTGTTGTTACTGCCAGGTAGAGAATATGATACCTATTATACGAGCTTTTCTCAGGACATCATTACCTTGAGGCAGCTGCTCCCTTCAGTCATACAAATGAGTGTTTATTACATGTACCTACTTAAATGGCTGTAGCTGATGCGATTCAGTCTAATTGCAAGTATCATAGAACATTTTACTCCTGTGCTTCCTGCCCTGCACAGATACCCAAATAAAGTTCAAAGTGACTTTAGTATTACCTGAAAAATGCTATCTTCTTGAGGAATATACTTAGTTGTGGGAAACACTTAGTACATCAGTAAGCCATGCAATAGTTAAACTTTGCTTTTCTCCTTACAGGTCTTGGGCTAAATTTAGATGAACTCCCTGCTCAGATGAGTTTCTCTGACTGGCCTGAAATGAAGAAAAAATTTGCATCCATATTTGCACAGAAGACACAGGCTGAGTGGTGCAGCATATTTGATAGCACTGATGCCTGTGTGACCCCAGTTTTATCCTTCGATGATGTTGCCTCACATCAGCATAACAAAGAAAGAAGGTCTTTTATTAAAAATGATCAGGGAGAGATGAGTCCTAGACCTGCTCCTGTTCTATCAAGGACTC
Source organism: Cettia cetti (assembly GCA_013401135.1). Taxonomy (NCBI): domain Eukaryota; kingdom Metazoa; phylum Chordata; class Aves; order Passeriformes; family Sylviidae; genus Cettia; species Cettia cetti. The sequence goes on from VZUI01089924.1 coordinate 5,726, forward strand.
CTGCTGTTCCATCACATAAAAGAGATCCTTTTATAGGAGAGCACACAGAAGAGATACTTCTAGAGTATGGGTTTACTAAGCAAGAGATTGCTAAACTTTATTCTGATAAAGCAATAGATTTCAAGAACCTAAAATCTAATTTATAATCTCTGACTATGCATAGCAGATAAATTGCAGGCGGATACTGTAAGCTTTTATGCTTTAAAATTGAACTATATGACAATGTTTGCATAATATTGCTTTTAGATAATTTATATTTTAAAAAGTATTGACATTTTAAATTTAATTTGAAAACATACTTGTGTACTTGGGTGATCTGTTGTCTAGAATGATATTGTAATTGCACTCTAAAGATCTACACAGTTTACTGGGTAAGCGCCTGTAAACTCTCAGAATGTTTGTTTAAATATTGTATCCTTTGGTTTGATTATTTTAATTCTTGGTTACACCATTAATGTGTAATACATGTTGTAATTACCTGAAAGCAATTCTTTTAAAAAAATATACTCTTCTTAAATGAGTGATTGTGTTGTTTATTCATAAATTAGAAGGGATTTTTTCCTCTATTTTTTCATATTAATTAATTTGCTTTATCATGCTGAAAATGTGGTCTAACTAATGCTATTCTCTTCTGTGCTGCTGCAGAGCTATTATCTCAGAGTTAATCTATTTAACAGCCTGACTACATTTTCTCAATGCAGTCTCCTTATTATATTATCTTTGGAATATCAGCTTGGCTAGAAACTAAATTCAGAATTAAATTTTTGTTATTTTTAAAATATCTTCCAACTAGTAATTCTTTCCTCTCCTTATGGAAAAATGGTAGGCAACCTTTGCTGCGCAGGTTGTAAACCAATGCTTATTCCATGTTGATTTTCATTTCCTTCAAACTTAAACTGTCATTTGAAACCATCTCTTCCAAGGCAAAAGAAAATCTGCTTTTAAAAAAGAATTAGTTACATGGCATTAATTAATATTGTCTAGTCCAATGTGTGAGGAATTATGACATCAAGGGTTGGGTGTTTTGATAATTTTGTCTTTGTTTTGCTGAAGATTGGTTTGCTGGTTACAAAGGCTTCCAAAGCCTCCAATGAGGTAACTTTAGCTCATTTGATACGTGTTGGCAAAAAAAGTCAACATTATTACCATAAATAAATCTTTTACATTCTTCTACATAAACTTGGGCCTGGAAGCAAGAATTATATAGTAGTTGTCTAAATCATCAGGAAAAGCATCTGAAGTTTCCAGTTGATAATCATTTTGGTGTAAGTTACTGAACATTATACACTGTTGCCGTAGGTTTTGACAAGTTTCTTAAAAATCAGCCTTGTCAAATGTGATGTCCATCATGGATAAGTTTTGAAACCAAAGTTACTGATGTCAATTTAAAACCTCACGTTGCTTCAGGGTAGGTTGGATCAGCTACCTCACTCAGGTGGCTAACTTGAAAAGTACAGCTTGAGTAAGGTCACTACAGGTTTCTTCTAAGGCCATCCCCTGGCAAGTAAGACTTTTTTAAAAATTCACCTCAAAGTAATTCTGCTATTCTTTGTTTTCAGAAATCAAGAAATAATTTGTTCTTTTGAGGGCAGTACACAGCACATACAAAAAAAGTACTCATCAGTTGTTGCTTGACAGATTTCTGTCAAGCTTTATAGCTGCTTCTTAACACTCAAGGGCAATGGGAGCAGTGGGATAGGTTCACTTCCTCATCCTTATCAAGTGCATTGAAATTCTTTTCTGGATAGATACAGATTTTTCCTCCCAGGTCAGTCAGCAGGGTGCTGACTGATGCTCATGTTTGCTGAATTGAAAGATGAGCACTGGGTTCCTGGTGTCACTGCTGTCTTACAGCAAGATCTTAAAACAAGAGGAACAGCTTTGTGTCAGCCTAATCCTGTGCCCGGACCATGTGATGTATGTTCCCATTATATGTGTGCTTCATGCGTAAACAGTAATTCCTTAGTTGTGGATAGTTGGGAGCAGTGCAGACGCCCAAAAGCTCAGATCTGCTAATGTGAACACAGGCTTCCCCGCCCCCTTCCTGGCATAACTTGTGATCGCAGAGCCATGAAAGTATGTGAGTCCCTCCCCCAGCACAGACCGATCCCACCCGGCATATGATCTGGGCCCCATGTCAGCCGGAGCAGGCAGCACCAGCTCGCCACGGCACTGCTCACAGCCAGAGCTATGACCTTAACGAAAGAGAGCTTCCACAGGGCTCTTCCGCCTGCCTCTGGAGTGGCCAAGGCCGACATGGATGGCACCAGAGAGAAGGAGGAAGCACCGAGGCAGTCAGTGATGAGGACTGGAGCAGTGGTGCCAAGGAGGCGAGCGGTGGGAAGGCTGATCATGCACAGCATGGCCATGTTCGGCCGGGAGTTCTGCTATGCCGTGGAGGCCGCCTTTGTCACGCCAGTGCTGCTCAGTGTAGGGCTGCCCAAGAACCTCTACAGCCTCGTGTGGCTCATCAGCCCTATCCTGGGCTTCGTGCTGCAGCCCGTGGTAGGTTCAGCCAGTGATCACTGCACCTGTAGCTGGGGCAGGAGGCGACCTTACATTCTGGGTCTGGGCATCATAATGCTGTTAGGCATGGCTTTGTACCTCAATGGGGACGTGATGATCTCAGGTGAGTGAGGGGCATGCGCTATGCTGACAGACAAAACTCATTCTGGCCTTTTGAATCAGAAAAAGGAGAGGGGGTTCCCTTTTTCCTTCTTAAAATGCACTGTTAAAATTTGGTATCATGTGACTTGGGTGCACTGAAGGAGCTGGGGAGCACTGTAATCTCTGTGTACATTCAGTCCTAACACTGCATGTTATGTATCCTGTGCATAGTGTTCTGTAGTCTGTGCATGTGATTGCAGTCTGTTGCATGTTGGTTTGGTTGCCTGGTAAGCTCCTAGAGGTAAAGATTTTTTTAGGTCACAGAAGTTTTTATGAGCTAAGATCTACCTTGTTAGCTTAAATGATAGTATTGTTTTTGTGATGTAATACATATCCAATCCCCATTCATCCCTATTTTAGATGGATTAGTATTCAAAGTACTTGTCTTTAATTTTTGCAGGACTGGCTTGACTCAGGACTGTGTTGTGCTGGTGAAAATCAAAAATCCTTAACTGCTTGGAAAGCCTGTTGCAGCTGAAACACACAAAACAAATAGGAGTGACATCCCTATTGTTACATTTTAGTTTGGGATGTAGCTTCTTAAAGTCTTGATAGAAAGTTGTTGCTGACTAGGCAGATGGGGGAGGTGTGTGTTTTATGGATTGATTTAGTCTCTCTTCCTCAATATTACTGATGTTGAATATACTTGATTTCATTGACCCAGAAAGAGGTGTTGCAGTCAACTCTTGATTATCTAAAATAATATAAGGGTGGGACATAGAGAATAAACTAAAAATATTATAAAATGCATGTGTTAGGCTACCAGAGCATGCCTTGAAGGTGTAAAGGAATAGATTAAGGATAATGATGCTCTTGGTCGTGGAGTATGAAACATTCTGAGCATGTGCTGACTCAAGGCAGTAAGTCAACCTAGCCCAGCTCAGCACTAGACAGACCCAGCTCTCCTTCTCTGATGAGATTTTGGTGTCTCTGGACTCTCTTGCATAAGCAGTCATTGTTTAGATTTTAAGGTATCAGGAAAGATTAAATGTGGTTTTGCAGAATATGGCACTGTTGCTGTCAGAATGAGGGTGTTTTTCTTTTTTAGCTTTCATCAGTGAGAGAGAAAAGCAGCGGACGTGGGCAATAGTCATTACCATGCTGGGAGTAGTACTTTTTGATTTTGCAGCTGATTTTGTTGATGGTCCCATCAAAGCGTATTTATTTGATGTCTGCTCTCATCAGGATAAAGAGAAGGGTCTGCATTACCACGCCCTCTTTACAGGTACACTGATCCCTTCTTTTTCTCCCTGCCTCTCAAAGGAGGGGAAGGTAATTGCATGGGTTTTATTGTCCTGTGTTTCTAATCTTGAATGAACTGATCATCTGATCCTGCACTTCAGTCACGAGACTTTTATTGCTGGATTTTCACTACTCCAGAGAACAGCAACTTGTGATTGTTGCTACAAGAATTCTGAAGAAGGCTGCAGGCACAAACAATTGCAGCAACAGAGACATGATTTAAGAGTAGTTAGTTACATTAAAAAGTGAAGTTTGTTCAGGGTTTTTTTCAAATTTTTGATGAGGCAAAAATTAATGGATGTAGCTTGTTTCATTGCTTTTGCACATAAAGATAAAATTTTTGACTTGTCATGTGACATAGAACAAGAGCTGCACAACACAATTGATTTCCATTCTTCAGCAATGCGCCAGTATGTGCTGTATAGAAAAGGAGTTCTGTGTAAAATTCAGAAATTCATAACTACCACAAAATATGTCCAAGTGGTTCAGTTCAAGTTCCTGCAAATGAAGTTAACAGCTTCATTTGCCTTTGTACATTTTTGGAATGTTGCCGAGTTACAAAAGGGCACAAAACTGTTGAAACAAGTCCAAAGAAGGGCCACAAAGTTGATAAGGGGACTGGAGCACGTCTCCTCTAAAGACAGGCTGAGAAAGTTGGGGCTGTTCAGCCTGGAGAAGAGAAAGTTGTGGGGAGATCTCATAGAAACCTTCCAGTGTCTGAAGGGGGACCACAGGGAAGCTGGAGAGGGCCTCTTCTTTTAGAAGATAAGGGGAAATTTAGGCTGGATGTTAGGAAGAAATTCTTCCCTGTGAGGGTGATGAGACACTGGAATAGGTTGTCCAGGGAGGTTATGGATTCCTGTCAGTGTTCCAGGCCAGGTCAGATAAGGACTTGAGCAGCCTGGTCTAGTGGGAGGTATCCCTACCAGTGGCAGGGTGGGTGGGACTGGTTGATCTCTAAGGTCGATTCCAACCCCTGAACATTGATTTTATGACATCATCTGTACAATGTGAGCCCTGTGCTGAGGAAATGCACAGGGAAGATACCTAAGACTGTGTGCCTGTGAAATGACCCAGTAGGAACCTCGTGTCACTTCTGAGAGTAGTCCCTGTGAAAGCACTAGACAGAAAGCAGACTACATGAGAAGTCATGCAATCTTTGCTACAGCAGATTTTTGTGGCTACTGAGCTCCCACCAGGAGCAGAGAGATGTAGACTCAGTAGCAGTTACTCTGTTCAAGGAGCCAGGTGTAGTAGGTACTGAAAACAGGTTGGTTTTGGACATATGAAATAACTGTGTCCAGGAACACACATTATAAGGGAAACTTGAAGCCACATGGGAATAAAATCTGTATTATCCATTAGAAACAGACAGATAAAATGTTAAAGAATCACTTGTTTGTACAGAGAGAGGAAAGAGTCTCTATGTCTATTCAGCACAACTCTGGTTGCAATTTTTTTGCATGATGCTAAAAAGTCTCTGAGTTTAAAGCTACAGATTTAGCTGATTCAGTGTACTGAGCTGTGAAAAGGGATGTGGGACAAATAATGTGAAATAAGACTGGGGCAAAGTGTGTGACTTGGTCCAGCATCCTGTGCTTTCCACAGCAAGTTCATAAATATCGTAACCCTTCATATCTGAAAGTTCCCTGCTCTGGTGTTGAAATCCTCCCTTCATTGGAGTTCTACAGCCTCCCAAGGCAGTCTTCTCCAGCAATTCACTGGCCTTGGTGTTAGTTTTCCCTAAACTGTAATATTAATATCTGTTCTCTACAGTTTACATATGTCATTCCCTGTTTTATCCCTGTTAGACACAGACAGCAATCTTCCCATTTCTTTCCCAGTTTCTGTTTTAGATATTATTTCTCTTTCCCACTTTAGTTCCTTCCTTCCTTTTATACTTAATATTTCTAAGATTTTTCTCTCCAGTTTGCCTTCACTTTAGGGTTTGAATATGAAACTTGATAGCTTTGCAGTTGTGAAACCCATGGCCACTTATTCAAGTGGAAGAAAGAGTGCACGCATCCAAAAACTCAGCATTCCGATATCATGATGCTTCTTTTTCAAAACAGCATGCAAAGACATCCTCAAATGTCAAACATTCTCTCTGCAAACATACACTGAAAATATGTAGTGTAGATTTTCTTTAAAAGTTACTGGCATAATTGTTTTTTATGAGAACAAGCAAGGAAGGATTCAGTTCCCTGTGAAATGCCATAGGACCCAATGAAGGAGAACCATAATCAGACCCAGGAGGGCAAAGAAAGTACAGAAAGCCCAGAATGAAATCAAAACCCCATGCTTTGTTGAGGATGCAATTCCAGATGCTGTTAGTTTTTGTTAGATGAGGGGCTTTGCTGTACACTGTTATCAGTTCTCCTAAGCAGCAGGGTAGAAATGCTTCCATGTTCTTGGAAAGTGCCTATCCTGTGGAACTCCTGGCCATCCATCCCCCAGAGCCACCTGGTTAACAAGGTGTCTGGACTCTGCAAAGGTGCCACCCCTACTGAATGCAACAGAGGGCATCTTCCTATGCATCTCTCTGTGCAGTTATTACAAACAGAAGAAATTGTAAATATCCCCAAACTGACTGAAAACTGGATTTATTAACTTCAAGGCACAAAGTAGCATTCTCATTTTACCCTTTAGTCTACCTCTTCTGAGAAAATTAGTAAATGGGATTACACACTTATATTTCTTCCTTTCTCTTTTCCAAGTGGTGTGGTACTTGGATTTGTATAATTACGAAACAGTGTCTTTGTGTTTATTTAATTTTTTTTTTTAATTTCACATGGAGGCAGTATTTCTGTTTGGACTAAGCTAAATAAAATACATTTTACAAATTCTAAACTATAGATAGTCTCAATATAATTTTAAAAATGTTCATTCTGGGAAAATAATTTTAAAAAGAAAACCACATATATTTTGTAGGGCTTTATTTAGTTTTACTTGAATTATTTACCATTTCAAAGAAAATAGAGCTTCAAGAGTCAAAAAAGAGATGGAGCCTATGTTGCTGTATGTTCAGGCAATTTCTGGAGAGCTCTGCCTGACAAATCTGAGGAGATTTTTCAAGAGATGTTATAGTAACTGCTCATATATGTGATTGGCTCACTACTCCTATTTCTTGTGAAAAATATCTGAAGAGTGATTATTCCATCATTTCAAGAAGGCATCACATATTGAGGGTATTATGTACTCTTTGTTTATTTTATCAATGCCAGTAGATTTTTTTTCCTTTTCTTTCCCCCACCATTGCAGGTTTGGGAGGAGCGCTGGGTTACCTTACAGGTGCTATGGATTGGGGTCAAACTATACTAGGATATACCTTGGCATCAGAATTCCAGGTGATTTTCTTCTTCGCAGCCTTGGTATTCATAATCTGCATTACCCTACATCTGTGCAGTATTCCTGAAGTCCCACTCAGATATGAAAATGAAGAGGCAAAGTTCTTGTTGGAAGTGACTGAACCCCATAAATACAACTCCATAGAGGAGGAAATGAAGAATGGTTACTTAAAATCAACATGTACCGAAATAAAGGCTGCAGCCAAGCCAGGGAAATGCGCAGTTGTGTCACGCACAGAGGTGAGTGCAGAGATGATTTCATGGGATGATATTATTATGTATCTTTGCATCCTTGGAGACACTTTAATTAGCTAATGCTGATTTTTTTAATGGAGTTTTTTCACATGCACAGAAAAGAATCCTCCACCAGGATACACATACAGCAGGAGGAAGCCTGTTTGCTTTTTTTATCTTCTTCTTTTCCTTTAGAAAGTATTGCCAGCAAGAGGGATGAGACAAGCTAGTTCTGAGGCTTTGATCCATTGGCAGGGATGAAGGAGAACCTGGCTCAGCTGTCTGCTCAATGTCAGTTTCTTGTATCCTACTCATGTGAATTTTGTAAATAGGATCTACTTTATCCTTTAGTCTTGATATAATTAGCATAAAATTGTGGACAAAGACTACAGACCATTAATCTTTGATGTAGGTCTCTAATTCTCACTGAAGTCCACACAATTTTGTACATAGTACACGTGAAATGTGTGTTCCCTGTCTAGTAAACATGTAGGTTTTCTGCTGCTCAACATTTCATTGAGCACTAATGTGTTTAAAATTGCTACTTCTACAGCAGCACTACCTTGCTACCAGAGTTTGAGTTTTATTTTGAGTGATATTGTATCTGTGCCTTTGGCAGAATTTTGAGGTGCAAGAGAACAGTGAGTACTTTACTTTAAAATCCTAACTTATTTTGTTTCTGAAGCATTTTTATGAGAGATTTCTTCAACCTAAGACACATAGGAAGAGGTGAATCTATAAGAAAAATATCTGGGGAGCCCACTTCTAGCATGGTCGAGGGAACAGATGATAATTTTTATTGTTTGGTTGATGACATTTAATGCTAGAAATCCTCATGTCTATCTCCTGGTACCCTAGGTAAGCAAAGTATAACACAATAGTGGTGACACAATTGCTTCTCATTTTAATTTCACTTTTGATTTCTTGGCATTATGCATTTTTTCATTCCCTGATACACAGATAGAAAGTTTTGATACATCAGGTAAAATGTACTAAGTATGTGCAAATGGTCATAAGTAAGAAAGCAATACTCTAGTTTAATCTATAAATACGAGTGATTTATTATCTTTTACTATTTGTAATTTGTTTTATAATAGCACTGGGTATTTCTAACCAGAAGAAAAATATTATTACACCAGATGCAAGACATATGAAATGAGCATTGCCTGATGAGGATGCCAGGCAAACACAGAATGGGGCAGACAGCAAGGCAACAGTTGTGGGAAGAATCTGACAAGAGCACTGTGATGCTGTCTGGACTTGCCCACTGCAGGCCAACTTGAGCAGCCAGCATCCTTCACCAGCGCTGTTCACTCTAAGCATCTTCTGAATTGTTAGAGATGCTGAATGTCATTGTTTGCTTGGTCCATGCAGACTCTAAAAAAAAAAGAAGGCAAATGAAGATGAGAGATTGATGCAGTGAAAGGGGGGGGGAGCAGATTGTGGTTTTGGGTAGCCTCTGCCTTGGCAAGAAATGATTCCATAGAGTCAGTAATATGAGTAACATGTGTCTGACACAGGAGGTAAAGCTGTGGTGTCCACTGTGGGCAAGCCTGTGCCATTGCCCTCCTGTCTGACTAGGCTGGACAAGAGTCCCCCAGTGCTTTGATCAGTCTCATGTTTCTTTGATGTGTATTTCTTTGTGTGTATGAATTCTAGACACTCACTGCTTTAGTGATCTGTCTCCTGTGGCACACGTTCGTTGAGTTCATTCATTACGATAATCACTTCCTCGAAGAAATGGTTTGGCTTCCTGTTTTTCTGTCTTCTTTTTTGTCTTTTTTTTTTTTTTCTTTATTGCAGGCATCAAGGCTGAATCATTTCTCCGAAATTAAGGTCTATGCTCTCACATGCTAATAGCTAACATGTTTATTAATGAGATTTGAACTGTTACAGTATGAACAGACACCCAACACAATTAGCCTTGTACACTTTTGAATGGTGCCAAATTATTCAGGGCCCACTGCCACAAAACACAAGTCACATTGCTTCTTCTGTATTCTTATTATCTTATGCTCTGAGTTGTTGTGATTTTGTAGAGATTATTTGGTATTGTGAGCTTTCGAAGGATAAGGCGCTTAAGCAGAGCCAAACTTCAGCACATTATTTAAATTAGCATGCAGTTTGTGTGCTGGTATGAATGTGAATATGCTGAATGTGCGCATTAAACATTTTTGGTTTCCATTCCACTCTCTGAAATATCTAAATTAAAAGAAAACATTTCAATCTAGTTGTCAAATTATTGTTTGTAATCACTGCAGTGTCCTTTGTAGTTCCGTGACCTTATCTTAAAACTTTGATTGGAAAGGTTATTTTAAAAAGCAATGTAAAAGAATTACAAACTAAATTAAGCCAACTCAAATGATAGTAATTATCCTTGAAATAACACTAATGATTCAATCTGGAATTTTTTTGTTGGTTTTTTTGTTTGTTTTCTTTTTATAAATGTGAAAGAATATAAACTTACCCTGTTTAAAAAAGATAGTGATGCCAAGAGAAATTCCAAGGGATTTGGACAATATACAGTCCAAGGTGGAAGTCAGCAACTTGAATTTTGGCATTCCTATGAGGATTAAAAACCTCACACTGAAGCAAAGTACTTTCCAACTTCATATGTGGTGTTTATTCATAGAGCAGCTTGCAGCATAATCTAGTTCAAAGGAAAGTACAATTGCGAAAAGTAAGTACAACACTGAAGTGAGAAAGGAAAAAATGACATCTTACTGCCAATTGAAGACAAGATCCATTCCAGGAATTTCCAGTAATTAGCATAACTTTTGCAGTTCTTCCACATTTTGTAAAATGCATCATCCCTTACTATCTCTCCCATCACTGTTGTCTCCAAATATTATGAAAGAAAATCAGAAGTTTTCCATCATGCACAGTAAAAATAGTATTTCTTTTTCTTTAAACCAGTGAACCATACAGGAGCTTTAATACAGGAAAAATCATGTGTCAAAATACCTGATATCAAGTGCACCTACAATAGTTTTTTTTTTAAAAAAAGGAATACAAATTATCTGATATGAATGTGACTGGAAAAGAAACTAAGAGTTTTGGGGCACAGGACTGAGTCAAGGATGGAGATAACATGGGGTATTAAAGGTGGTGTGAAAATTTGATTTTCCTCATCAGTGAGATTTCTTAACCAACACCAATTAAGTTTTGATTGTGAAATGAATTATTTCTCCCATGATATGAGGTGTTCAGATACTGGAGCTCACATGCTCTGTGTGCTACCATGGTGAACCACAGCTTCTCCCTGCTTCAAGGACAGTGCCTAGTAGAAATTTCATTATATGCCTGAAGAGGTTAAAGTTTCCTTAGAAAAAGAAGTTTCCTAGGGAATTTAGCATATAGAGTAGAAAGGGAGTAAGTTCTCAGAGGTTCTCAGAAATCCACATCTGACACATTTTAAATTTCAGGAAGTATTTTGAGCATAACTTTTTTCTGCGGCAGCTTTAAATTTTCAATGTAAAGCTGATGGTCCCTATAAAGAAATCACTTTTGTCTCTGGTTGTTTCTGTTGTTGGTTCATTGGGGGTTTTTTTTAACACTCTGAGTCTGCTTTGGCAGGAAATTTTCTTGTGATTCTACATGTAAATAATTCTCCTACTGATTATAACAGCAAGAAATGTTACATTCCTGCTGGTATCCTGAATCTCTTCCATAGTTTCTGTGAGTTTTATAAATTGAAGGAAACTCAGTAACCAAACAACCCTTCCTAGCAAAAAACGAAAGACTTAGGAAGTTAAGCAATGAAAAGATACTACTAAGGCCTTGTTCATTTGCTGCCAGCTATTTCATCAGCCTTCAGTACAATAATACTGTATTATTCTTGAATATTTTCTTTTAGGAAAAAAGGCAGATGACCCTTAAATCACTCTTGAAGACACTTTTAAGCATGCCATCCCACTATCGCTGTCTGTGTGTGAGTCACCTCTTTGGATGGATGGCTTTCCTGTCCAACATGCTCTTCTTCACGGATTTCATGGGACAGGTAAAGCCTGAAATCCTCTCACTACTCCTTCCTTGTAGCATCTCCTCCTCCATCAAAAAGAAATGAAATGGTGTTACTATTATCCTAAAGAAATGACACTGGTGTCAGAGCCATTTATATCTGGATGGCTCAACAATAATTTTGTAAACCAGCTAATTAAGGTCAGGCCCTTAATCCAAGCCTGTCTGTGAAATCATTGGGGAAAACCTTTAGTATTTGTAAGGCTATTTGTATCTAACTGTTCCAAGTGAAGCTCTCAGAGCTGGTTGAAACACATCCATTTTCTGCTTTTACTTTGGAGCTGCTCCCAGATGGGCAGGTTTTCTAGCTGGGGCAGTGTTTGGATGCAGCTGGCCTTGTCCTGGTGTGTGTGCAGCATCCATACAACCCCCCTCACCTGCACTGCGGCCTCCCTGGTCTCAGGCCGTGCACCTTCTTGCACATAGGGAGCTACTTGGTAGCAGAAAGTTTATCTTCTTGCATTTCTATGTCCTGAGTCCCTATCCTCAGGAACTGTTTGCCTTCACAATACCCAGTGGTACCTTTTCCATGCTATTCCCAGGTACTGTATGTCCTTGACAGTGATTCTTGCCTGTTCTTGCCAGAGTAATAAAATGCTCCTGGCACAAATCTCTCACTGCCACTCCCTGCTCTTCTGTGTTTCCACACAGTACTCCCATTTCCTTGCCTTTTTTGTCTTTGTAGGCAAGGCAAGAGGGAGGGTTTTTTTACTTGCAATGTAGATGAACAACTGAAAGAAAAAAAGTTTAGAAAGGTAACTGAATAAGATAATCATTGTGTAGAAAACATGAGTGTGTTGAGGTAAACCTGAAAGAGAAAACAGAAAAAAAATGTAGATAAATTAGGGAAAGAAAGGCTAAGGCAAGAGGCAGAAGCAGAGAGAGAAAGTTAGTTGAAAGTGAGACACACAAAGGATAAAAGAGCAAATAAGTCAATGTAAAGTAGACAGTCCAGGAAAAGGCAGAGGGTAAAAAATGAGATAGAGCCTGGCATGTTATAGTCCAGGAGACGTAGTGTGAAACATGGAGAATTACAAATGTATGGTTACGACACTGATTAACATATTTTTTGGGTGCTTCCTACCAGGGATGGGGCCCTGTGCCCATAGGAAGGAGTCATTCCCTACATGCAGCCATCCCTGCCTTCTGTGACTTTAATTGTCTCTTTCAGGTTGTGTACCATGGGAATCCTTATGCACCTCACAACTCCACACTTTACCTTACCTACAAAACTGGGGTAGAGATGGGATGCTGGGGACTCTGCATCAATGCAATTTCTTCATCAGTCTATTCTTGTAAGTACCCATGAATGAACTCCAACACTGTTTGCTGTTTGTTTAAAAGCCATAAAGGGATGCCAAATTACCTGGATTTTTTCTGCATTAAAGCTTTAAGGAATGTTACATTCTCAGCATTGTTAGAAACTCATATCTTAGCACAAACAATTCCTGACCAGATGATGAGGGGTCACTTTGGGAGTAAGTCATTGTTCTCCACATGAACTGATCCTGAACACTGAAAATCACTCTGAAATTAAATGCCACACCAAATTCTTAGGTGCTTTTTCACTTTAGCAATGCTTAGCTGTAGGCTCTCAAAGGTGGCCTCTCCCCATTTGCATTCCCCATGCTAAAGGTCTTGCCAGGATCTTGACTCTTGCTCTGCAAAATTATGTGTAAACATGCTAGCACAACTCCCCAGGTAGATTTCACCATAACTTTTTCCAAGGATTAAAAAAAATTGCTTGTGATCTGAAAACTCAAATAAGTAGCATTTTGGGGGTTGATTTGGGCATCTAAGAGAGGCTTGAGGGAAATGTTTTCACCTTTGGAGCTTAAGTGCAGGCATTCCTCTGTGGCCTTTCTGTGGATGAACAAGTGTCTCTTGGTGCAGCTGCAGTGTGAGCTGCAGGTTGAGCTCTGGGTGGTGTGAGCAAGTATTCTTTGGCAAGTTTACACCTACAATAATCTGAGGTAATTTCTAAAATTATTAAGATTTATCTTCGTTATTGCATTTTACACAATACAACCCCTTAAAAGGAACTCCCTGATAAAATGTGACCTGTTTTTTCTTCATCTTATCAGCATTTTTGCTTTCTTTTCACAGACTTGCAGAAAGTCCTTCTGCCATACATAGGATTAAAGGGACTTTATTTCATTGGATACCTGCTTTTTGGACTGGGTACTGGATTAATTGGCTTGTTTCCTAATGTCTATTCCACTCTGGCTCTTTGTTCACTCTTTGGAGTCATGTCCAGCACACTGTACACAGTTCCATTCCACCTCATTGCAGAGTACCACAGGGAAGAAGAGGTGAGTGCAATGTCTCAAGAAGAATTAAGTTTATATCTGTCTGTGTGCATTCAACCTGTTTTGGGGGTGACCTGGATAGAAATGGTGAGCAGCTTTTAATTTTAACTTTGAACTAATAATAATCACATATATGAATGAGAAGTTTCTGACAGAGAGAGTTAACATCCCAGCTCCAAACTCTCCAAATGTGCCTTCAATGAAACAAATATTATTTATCATCACATCTGAAACAAAGCCAATCACAATACATGTTCAGGCAGTAAGCAGGTAACAGGACTCCACTTGTGTTGCCTTCAAGTCCTACTTTTCCTTACATCCTTCCTTCCAGCCACATTAGCAGAGGACTTGATTCTGAGTGCCTGAGGTTAATAACAAGCCTATAAAGGCTGTCAGAATTTTTAGTTAACTGCAAAGTGTTACAAAAGCTCTTTACAAATGACATTCAAGTAGAAATAGCTTTATATAGTTCAGCATTAAATCATATACCACATTTTCATTATCTTTCTAAATGTCTGTGGTTGGGGTTTTGTTCTCCACAGCCTTAAACTCTGTTTCCAAGGAAAATCTGGGAAAACTTGCACTCCTTGTATCATGTTACTGGGCACAGCAGGATCTTCATGTATTGTAAAGTGTTGAGTTCTTTAATGGAAAAGTTCTCTCAAGTCCCTTAAGTTAGTCAAACAGCTGGAAATAAGTAATATTAAGAAGAGTTGGAAGAAATTAGGAAAGGTTCTCAGTATATCTTGGGACATCTGAAGAAATTAATGAAGGCAATGTTGAACCATTGGAAAACCACTAAAACATCGTTGAAGCAGTACAAGGCTAGATCAAGTGCTAGATATCATATCATACTGTTCTGTACAGCTTTCACCAGCACCCTCTGAATGATGAAGACAGCAAAACTCTTTAATTATTCTACTGAATGATAGGAGGGTGTCCCAAAGTGATTAAATATTTCATATATGTGATTAGTAATTTTTTGGTTAATTTCTTTGCTCCTTCTGACAGAGGATGGTCATGATGTCTTATAAACACAAAACAGAAGACTGGGAATGAGTCCCAGATTAGGGTGAGATCTCAATTCTAGCCCCAGGTCAGCCAACTTCGAGAGCAGGAGTAATGCAAAATTTTATCTGTTCCAAGACAGAAGTGAAATAAAATATGCTAAATTGTGGATGAACTGTACACTTTAAAGGCCAATATATTTATGTGTTACTAGTAAGACAACCAGTTGTTTCTTGTTTGGTGTATGGTACTTGCTATGACAGATGTTAAATGATATATAATTCTATGTTAGATTTTATATTAATGGGTTGAGGTTTAGCTCAAATCTTCTATAATGTACAAGATAGAAAAAAAAAATAAAGAGCAAACATCAAGCACAAGAGTGCATTCATTTACAGAGTCATGTATTTGTGGTTGGAACTACTGCCACATAGGAACACTGGGTACAGCCCAGCAAAATAAATAAAATTTATTTTTTAAAGTGTCTAAAATTAGGACTTCATCATTTCAGAACAAGGAGCAGATATTTTTCCCCATTATGCACTCTACCAAAATCATGTGCTGTGTTTTATAATGCTGCCATTTCAGCTCCTGTTCTGTGCTGCTGTTCCCTAGGATCCAAATTCAATTTTTTTTCTACTGGATTAGGAAGAGACTTTTTGTCTCCAGTACTTGTGAGCTTTGTGTAGCTCAAAGACAAGGTAATAGGGTTTGCAAAAAGCAAAAAGCATCTTAATGGCTAAGATAATTTGGATACCAGAACACAGCAGTGCCGCTGGCCTACAGTGTGGGAACTGCTTGTCATTGGAATACAACCTCCTCCATTTGACAGCCTATGCAGGAAGAAAATAAATATGTAAATTACTATATAATTTCCCAAGAAAACAGAGTAGTTTCTTTCGGGAGGAAGGGACCTCCAGAGATCATGCAGATCCTGCTCAAGGAGGGCAACCAGGAGCAGGTTTCCCAAGGTCCGGTTTGAATGATTCCAAGAATAGAGACTCCACAACCCCACTAGTTAACTTGTTCCAGTGATCCACCAGCCTGATAGGGTGCTAATATGCAAGACACTTGTACATAATAAATGAAGGCTTTTGCTCTGCTATGCACATCACAGCAGATACACATATTAGTAATTAAAAGTGGTCCTCAGGAGTGTGGAAGAATCTTAGTCTGGATGTTTGTTTGCAGGTTTCTTTCATCCCCAGCAATAGAAGTGTTACATTTGTATTTTAGTACTGATTTCCTTTATGTGTTTTGAGCCATAACTTCAGGTTCCTGCCTGTATGTGTGTGGGGCACATCAGCACTGCTGTAAAGCCTTTGGACGTGGTTCCTCACAACATCCTCCCCTCTAAATTGAAAAGATGGATTTTATGAGTGGACTTTTAGATGGATAAGAAAGTGATGGTGTGGTCACATCCAGAGGGTCATGGTCAATGACTCAGAATCCAAATGGACATCAGTGACAAGTGGTGCCCTCAAGGGTCTGTACTGGGACCAGCATGATTCAATATCTTCTTTAATGACATATATGAAAGGATGTAGTTTGAGTGCAGTTTGCAGATGACACCTAGCTGAGGTAGCTTGACACACCTGAAGGATGGGATGCCATCCAGAGGGACCTGAACAAGCTTGAGGAGTGGCCCATGTGAACATCATGAGGTTTAACAAGGCCATGTGCTGGTGCTGCACCTGGGTCAGGGCACTCCCCAGTATCAGCATAGGCTGGGCATGAACAGACCCAGAGCAGCCCTGCCCAGAAGGACCTGGGGGTGCTGCTGGGTGAGAGGCTGGACATGCCCCGGCCATGGCACTCCCAGCCCAGAGAGCCAAACGTGTCCTGGGCTGCACCCAGAGCCCCGTGGGCAGCAGGGGAGGGAGGGGATTCTGCCCCTCTGCTCTGCTCTGGTGAGACCCACCTGGAGCTCTGCATCCAGAGCTGGGCACCCAGCATGGGAAGGACAGGGAGATGTTGGAGTGAGTCCAGAGTAGAGACACAAAAATGTTCATAGGACTGGAGCACCTCTTCTCTGAGGAAAGACTGAGAGAATTGAGATTGTTCAGCTTGGAGAAGAGTGGGCATCAGATTGACATAATTGTGGCTTTCCACTATTTGAAGGGAGCTTGCAAGAAAGATGGAGAGGGGTTTTACACAAGGGCACACAGTGATAGGACAAGCAATAATGGCTTCAAACTTAGGGTAAATTTAGGTTAGATATCAGGAAAAAATTCTTCACTGTGTGGGTGGTGAGACACTGGATCAGGTTATCCAGAGAAATTTTGGATGTCCCATCCCTGGACATGTTTAAGGCCAGGTTGCATGTACCTTTGAGCACCTTTGTCTAACAGAAAGTATCCCTGCTCACAGCAAGGGCACTGGAACAAGATGACTTTTAAGATTCCTTCCAACACAAACCATTCTGTGATTCTATGATGATTCTTTGATAATATGATTGTATGGCTCCTTCAGCCATGAGTCAGAGCTAAATGATCCATGACAGGATGACCTGTACTGTTAAATTGCAGTCTGACAGAGCTGAAATTGACCTGGACTTGAAAAAAAAAAAAAAGTATAATTTTTCTCATCAATTTTCAATAATTTCCTTAAGAGAAAGGATAGAGGGGTAAACTGCAGATGAGAAAAACTGGACAATTCAGTGGAAGCTTGGAAAACTCACTGTTACTTGTAAAATCTCTGGTAACCTCTGTAGCCTCTGTGGTACAAGAATGGCAGCAGCAAGCTATTGACCTGTCCCACTGCTCTTGGGGGTGTAACAATGTCTTGGCCAAGAGCTGCATGTTGCTGACACTGTGTCCGTTTCTGGGGTTTGTTCTGTGCTTCTTTGCAGAGCCTGAAGCTGCAGGAAGGGGAACAAGCAGGGGAGCACGGGCGAGGGAAGGGCATCGACTGCGCTGCTCTGACCTGCATGGTCCAGCTGGCCCAGATCATTCTTGGTGTGGGCCTGGGGCTCCTGGTTAGTGTTGCTGGCAGCGCTGTCACCGTGATTTCAGCATCCACAGTGGCACTGATTGGCTGCTGCTTCGTGGCTTTCTGCATTCGTTACGTGGACTAGGACTGCAAGAAGCAGTTGGAAGACATCTCCTCAGGGGAGCGTTTTCTTTCTGGGTCAGTAGCACTGGTGCTGTTGCTGTGCTGACACTGCTGGCACGTCTTCCTCTCTTACCTCTTTGGATCAGTTGCAATTCCAGAGCTTTATAAAATGGAGACTTGATAAAACTGGTTTCCTAATGCTTCAGACACACACACACACCCTGCCCCACAGTGTGTTCACATGCTGTGACATGTGATGGTGTGTTTGGCCATGGTATTTTGATGCTCTGCACTGGGAGTCATTATGAAACTCCTCATTACCAATTTGTGAAAGTTAATGCATGAAGAATGTGATAAATTGAAGTAATATAAAAGGACAGAGTTAGGAAGAAAGCTTTTATTTATCTTGTTTTTCAAGTGTCTTAAGCTGGGGTCTGTTCTTTCCAGTAGTCAAAAGCAGGATATTCAAACAGGTGTTGGAGGCCATGCAGGGTACAATTCTGTCATTAGTCATACTCCTAAATGGGATCAGTTAATTACCAGCTGCTGTCAAAAGCAGATTTGAGTGTGAAGAATGACTGGAATATAAAAAAGACTGAAGCCTATTGTTTAAAAGCATTACTGTAAAGTAATTATTTTGTACTGGATCCTGCTGCTTCTGTATAAATGAAGTGAAAGTACTGGCTGAGCTTGTCAGGGAAGTTTGTCTAAGCCTGCTTTGCAAATCCATGTGTAGGTACCTAAACATATGTGTAGGGGAAACAGCTGCCTTTTATTCTTTCTTTAAAAAGTGGCCTCTTAGTTCTGATGCTGTAATTGAAAAAATAAACTTGGCCAATGTAAGAATTTGATGGCTGGTTGACCACATAAATCTTGACATTAGATATGACAGTATTTACCTTAAAGTAGCATCTTTCTTTTCTGTTTTCCCTCATGCTTTGACTGAAATGGCATTTCCTCTCTACAGAATATTGTAAATAAATTCAGTTCTGCAAAGCACTATCAGGAATTATTGTACAGTAAATATATAAGCCCAGTTATTTGTATTTAATTGCATATGAAACTTCATTCTTATTTTTATAATACTGCCAGAGTTTTGAAAACCTGTTTGTGAAAGCAATATACTGTATTTATACTGTGCTTCCTCTGTTCTGAGAACTGTCATATCCATCCACTATGTTATATGTTAAGCCACATGAAGCCATTTGCTAATCAATATTGTTAATGAACATTGAGAGAATATGGGCACGTATGATGTTTAATGTTTTTGTTCTTAATGTTGCACATGTATCATCAACACCATTTAAAGAAATGCAGTGTTGGGCTTATCAGCTCTTAGAAGCTCTGCAAGAAATGAACTCACAACTCCAAAAATAAATGGTTATATTTGAGCATCAAGTGCCTCTGCAGAGATGCATCAGCTTCATCCTTTTTCTATGTAGAAAAAGATAGAGTGAATCATATATTCTCAGGAAAACCAATTTTCCCTTAGGTAAATTCTTATTAATTTTAACAGGCTTGTGAGAGTCTCAGATACCTTTTCTTGATGATAACTGTGTTACCACTGTAGGTCCCAAAGGGGCTCAGTGCATGGCAAACCTCACTATAGTATCGGCATCCTGCCTTTTGAAGAAACCATGTTTTATGGTTTCTTTTGGTTTGTGGCTCTTCATTTCACGCCAATGAAAGAGAAAACCTGGGAAGACAGAGCCCCCGGAGTGTGTTTGAAATAGCTTACAGGCACTGAGACAGCTGAAGCCCAAGGGCCTCAACCAGGACAAACAGGAGGAAGCCAGAAAATAAAGGATTGTTGTCTTCCCAATTAGCTTTATGCCATAATTAACTCACTAACTTCCTCCACATCTGGGAGGACGAATTTTCAAGGGAAGAGCAAGGCATCTATGGAGCCATAAAAACAGATAAAGGAGGAGGTGATCTGGTTTTATAGGACTGTACCACATAAACCTGTGCATCAGGAGCTGAGGTCATAAAGCTCTGATTCCACTGTGAGGCTGCGAAAGAAATTTCACAATGTTTACCTATGTCTTTGTCAATATTTTCTTTGAGGTTTAACACCATTAGAACATTAACATTTAAATGGTCAATGTTACCCCTGCTCTTTACACAAAGAGGACGCTGGCATTGATTCAGGCCCACAAAGGGACCACAGATTTGTGGCAGTGTGAGAAGGCTTCTGAACCTGCAGAGTGAAGAGAGAAGAGCCCAACATGTATATCATGATTTTATTTACAGATTTTTTCAGAGGAAATCATTTCAGGAAGTCATACTCTCATTTCTCATGATCTCATGATCTTTCCATTTAAAACCCACTGTGTGCTACAGAAGACAGAAACATTAAAGTCATCTGGAAATCTCCATAAAAAACCATCCTATATTGTTCCCAGGACTTCAAAATAGTATCTTTATGAGTCTTTGTTAGAAATAGCAAACTGACAAAAAAGAATATACGACTTGGAAAACGGTGTCTAGCCAAAAAACCCAAATATGATGGTGCTCATTCAGTTGAAAATGTATCTCAAGTGTTACTGAAAACAATATAAAATGTTACTAACTCATAAAAGGGGATAAAATAAGTATTTCTTTTAGCAATAGAAATGTTACTAATGTATATTACTAATATAATATATTATTAATATGCAAAAGGGGATAAAATATTTATTTCAGCAAAAGAAATGCTAAAATGTTAAAAATGTTGAAGGTATTGAGGGTTTATACTGTAATGCTATTAATTTAAGAAGTTCCACCTCTTCTATGCTTTTACATTAATTCTGGACTTGAGCCATCAATATGATCATTTACTGTACTTAACATCGACTTTTATAGCAATGCTGTGAGTATAAAGTTACAAGTACCCTATGCCTGATCTTTCTCATCTGGTTTTATTTCCATTTCCATAAAATTAAATAAATAAAGATCCTCTCTGTATCATATTTATGCAAATGATACACTTAAACCACACAGGATGCCAGCATGGGTCAGGCTGGAAGGGCCCACAGCGGGTCATCTGGTCCAACCTCCCTGCTCAAGCAGGGCCACCCCAGAGCACATGGCAAAGGATTGTGTCCAGAAGGTTCTCAAATGTCTGTGGTGAAGGAGACTCCACGCCCTCTCAGTCACCTCTTCTTGAAGCTGAACAAGCCCAGCTCCCTCAGCCTTTCCTTGTAAGAGGGATGTTCCTATCCCTTAATCATCCTTGTATCCCTCCTCTGATCCCTATCAAAGATGAGATGAACTGTGACAACCAGCCTGCCTCCCCCCCTCTCTCACAAAAATAGTTATGGTTGACAAAACAAGGCAGAAGACAAGTCTGTCACCTTATCTTCATGGCACGTCCCTTTTTCTTTCTCTTACGAACATCTGCCACTTATTCCTCTTTAACAAGAAGGCATGTGACGCAAGCAAACCCTTAAAGGAACTTCTGGTTCTCTTGTTTAGAGGACTTCAAGTCTTAGTAATGTCAAAAGTGTTCTGATTTTTTTTTTTTTCCAGTGTTCATTCTGTGTGTCACAGTGCCCTCATTAAGTTTCTTTGACTTGCTTGAAAACAAGCAACTCAGGTGGCTTGTAGCAGATAAACCATTTTTTTCCAGAAAGGCAACACAAGTCAGGATGAATCATAAATGTCTTTGCCTTGGGAGAACTCAGCTTTCACATTGGTTCCTGTGAATCACTACCAGTCCCTCTAGCATGTCAAAAGATGGCACAAATGAATGTGGCAATGGTGACATTTGATATTTTTGAACTGTGAAAGGATTGGGTGAACGTATCTGCTGTAAAATGTCTTCAAATGATTTTTGGCATGATAAAGCTATAAAAAATAAGCTATAAAATAAAATTTTCCCCTGTAAGTTTCCATTCATTTCCATTCTCTAGCTGCTCCATTTGTTTATTTAAGAGGCAAATGTTCAGGGTCAAGACTAAACTGTGAAAAGCAATTTATAATTTTTATGGGCCCTGATGTGATGTATCCACTAAGGGAGCTGGCAGACATCATAGCCGGGGCTGGCTATGATCATCTTTGAAAGGTCATGGAGATCAGGAGAGCTTCCAGAGGACTGAAAGAAAGCAAATGTCACACAGTCTTCAAAACAGGCAAGAAGGAGGACACAGGGAGTTGGAGCCAGTCAGTCTCACCTCAGTCCTTGGAAGAAGGGGCAGAGGCCTCCTCAGGATGTTCACTGATGGCACCAAGCTGGGGGGAGTGGCCGATACCCCAGA
>VZUI01089930.1:0-22532 GCA_013401135.1 Cettia cetti
GCTCCCCGCCGAGCACGGCCCGTGAGGCCGCCGCGCTTCTCCCCCACCTTCCCGTCGCCCCCGGTCGGTTTGGCGCCCTCCTCCTCCTCCCCGGTGAGTTTGTGTCGGTCTCTCCCGTAGGATATGGCCGAGGTACCGCCGGGGCCTAGCAGCGTCCTGTCCCCGCAGGGGGACACGCTCTCCCCCTTCCCCGGAGGAGGAGGAGGAGGAGGGGGGGCTGCTTCCTCCTCCTCCTCCTCCGCCACCTCCTATGCCGCCGCCGCCGCCGCCTGCACCGGCGCCCAGGACGAGGAGGCCGAAGAGGAGGAGGAAGAGGAGGGCCCCGCGGGCGGACGGGAGCAGCAGCAGCGAGGAGGAGGAGGAGGAGGAGGAGGAAGCAGCGACGGCGGCAAGGGGGGCCCGCAGCACCGCCACCACCACCGCCACCACCACCACCCTCCGCACCACAACCACCAGCTCAACGGCCTCATCAGCCCCGAGCTGCGGCACCTGCGGGCCTCCCTCAAGGGCAAGATCCTCGGCTCGGAGGCAGGGGCGGCCCCCGAGGGGCTGGAGAACAAGCGAGCCAGCAAAACAATGGGCTCCGGACAGCAGCAGCCGTCGCCCCCCACCGCAGCGCCCTGCTCGTCCCCCCACGCCAACCACCTCCCTCCCCAGGGAAGGACTGCACCCTCTCCTCCTCCTTCTCCCCCGGCTAAAGGGGACAGGAGCCAGCCTGCTGCCACAACCACGACTGCTGCTGCTAAGACTGCAGCCCGCAATGGGCTGGCAGGAGAGACTGGCTTGGAGGAGGAAGAGCAGGAGGAGGGGGATGAAGGAGGGGAGGAGGAGGAGGAGTCCCTGCAGCTCCTCTCCGGGTCCTTAGCAGCAGCCTGCAGTTTGAAAGGCTCGGGAACGGACTGTCAGCCCGAGGAGGACCTAACGATACGATACGTCCAGTATGAGTCAGAGCTGCAGATGCCCGATATCATGAGACTGATCACCAAAGATCTGTCTGAACCCTACTCCATTTACACATATAGGTATTTTATCCACAACTGGCCACAACTTTGCTTTTTGGTAAGTGTCAGAGGGAGCAGGGAGGGCAGGAGTTGGGATGGTTTGGGGCTGGGGAGGAGAGGATGGAAGGGTTGACGTTTGTGGAAATACTTTTAATAATCTTTTTGTGGGTAAGGCCAAGTTTTTTCTTGGAAATACCTGTCCCCTTGTGACCTGTGCACGTACAAGTAAAGCATGTGCCCGAAGTTCTGCGTTTGTTAACGCGTGTTTTAGAGGGCTTGAGCACAGGGCTAGGATCCAGGAATTCAGGGCTTCTAATCTTGATTTTGACATTGACTTTTGTGACCTTTGGTAGCTCATTTTATGATTCTCTCTCAGTTCCTGGGCTTGGATTTAAAAAAGAAAGTACTTAGTCCACTAATGCCTTGTAACTGCTTGGTAATTCTTGCACAATGGTTTTAAAACTGACTAAAGTAGGGCTGGCACATAAATGTTAAGTGATAGGTGGAGAGGCACTGTGAAAGCTTTAGCAGACTTTTTGATCTGTGAGCTTGCTTTGACAAAGACAAGTCCAACTGTGTTGCTTTTACAGGTGTGAGAGTGCTCGCAGCATGCAGGAATTCTCACGTTGGCTCCCTGCACTAACGACGTATTTAGCGTTGTATTCTTCCTGCTGCACTATTGAAAGGCTGGTTTAGCTGCCCCCTGCCTTCCTAAATGTTCAGCACTTTTTCTGTCTCAGTTGCACGCTTTTAGGATGATAATTCATCCTCAGGTAAATGAAACTGAGTAGAAGTTGGCCTGAGGAGTGTATTGCAAGAGCTTAGCTGTGCTTGATTTACTCACAGGAACACTTACAGCTGCAAAACAGAACCTTTGGGGAAGATTGTGACGCTTCCTTGCTAAAGAAAATGATGAATTCGTCTTTCCTGATGTTTTCGTTAAGGTTGGACACTCCTCTGAAAGATCTGATTTAGCCAGGGCCAAGACACCCTTCAGTTCAGGGGTATCTCTGAAATTTTGATAGAGTATGAGTACAAGAGGTGAGGCTAGTGGCCTTAGAATTCCTGAATGTTCCTGGTTTAGGATCTGGTATCATTTATAGCAAGATTGATATGATTTATTGGAGGATTTTCAGAACTGTGTCCCTTAAAACCCTGCAGAGGGAATACAGCAGGATTACAGGAAATGGAGCAAAGCAAAAAGCTGACCTTCTGGAAGAAAACAGAACATGAAAATACTGGAGAGCCTTGTTGGATGCAAAGTCATGTTTGCCATTACAAGGGTGCTGATCAGAGCACAGTGATGTTCTTCAATACTGAGCTCTGCCTGTGGCTGATTTACCTCCTACTGAGAGTAAAATGCTCAAGAACTGCCAAAGTCCATACTTTGAGCATCAGGTGTACCCCTGGGAAAGCCAAGCAGTGTTGGATACCCTTAGATCACAATGCATTTGTTTAGACTTTCAGTCATTATGGGGTGGGTTTTTTTTGGTCAGGGAATAACTGGAGAGTTTTGTTGTGAGAAGAGCAGTGACAAGTTGTTTGACAGAGAACTGAAACAGATGATTTCTAATAAGCACATTTAAAGAGTGAGATATCACTCAAGGAAGAGAAAGCTTATTTTGTAGTGACAGCTTCATTTTTTGATAGCCCTGAAGAGTCAACAAAACTGTTCTTGATCTCAATGTATTTGCCTTTTTTTTTTTAAGGTGAAACAATGTAAAGTACATAAAAGTGTAGAGAATAATATATGGCTGTGAATATCTAAAGCCAGCAAATTGTGATCTGCTTAATAATTTGAAGGGCTTGCAGCATGCTGAGTCAAGTCCATGTGTGTTGGGATTTTTTTGTGACTGGTTTTAATATTTTTGAGGTTTGTTTCTTAGAGCTTGTCTTGAAAACTTTCTGTTCTATAAAATATAATTTGTTCCTGCGGTTAATGGATTCCTGAACTACTTCTCTCTAATAAATCACTATGAAATATTTATCTTCAGTGAGGGACTGCATATTTCAATTAGCAAGAAGTGTTAGGATAGTGCACATGAAGCTTAGTGCCTGATCTTACTGAATCATTTGATTTAATGCTTTGTGGCCCCACACCCCTCTGGTTTCAGGTTTTGGCTGGGTTTTGATTGTTTTGGGAAAAGGGGTTAGCCTGTGAATTGATTGTATTTGGAAAAAAGATCTGTAAGGGTTCAATCAATTTCTTTACTGAATTTCACCATCACCATTTGAAATTTTTCCAGAGCACATTCACCTGTCTTCCCAGTGCTGTCATGGCACCTTTCCTTTTCTCTCCCTGTGAGGGCAAAGGACTGACACCACTGAAATTTAAAATGAGATGGGTATTTTCCCTAAATAATCAGCACTTTCCTCTTTCTGATGGTTTATTCAGTGAACCATCTAAAACATAATTTCCCTATTCTGACAATAGAAAGCTAATTTCTCAGGACATTATTAACTTTATTGCATGGACTTGAAACTTGCTCAGTTTAGGCTTGGCCTCCCCAGCTTGCCCAGTTGCTCTAAAGGCTGCTGCAGCCCAGGCTGCACAGTTTTTCCTTTCTCTTCAACTCCCTCTTCCTGCCTCGTGCTAACCCCTGTGTTTCTGTGATTTTGGGAGCCAGGTTACCTCTCTGACCAGCACATTCTTATTAATCTGTGTTTGTATTTAGATGTTTTAGGGTGATGCTCTGTTGGTTTAGAGCTCCAAATACATTCCTGTAGGATGTCACAGGCACCCGGGCAAGGGAAGAGGTGGGAGTGCACAGCTGGAGGGAAGGCAGAGGACCAGCCCTGACTGGTCAGTAGTGACCAGAGTTTTTCAGCCTCAGACCACTTCCTAACTGCACATTCAAAGAAGAAGATAATATTCCACTTTTAAAGGACCTGGAAGTCTTAAAACCCTGTTAAATTCAATATCAATTTTATCCATATAAGTGTTATCCTGACTTTAGGGGTATAAGTTGGGAACACTGCTCGGTGCTGAGCAGTGTCTGGGCTGTGGCAAGGTAATAACATTTTCCTCCATAAACTTGTCCCTGTCTGTGGCAAGGGGCTGGAACTAGATGATCTTTAAGGTCTTTTCCAACCCAAACCATTCAGGGGTTCTGTAAAACTCCAACTGTCTGGTTAAACTCACGTTTGCCTGTCTTCAGAAGAGCAAGTTTGCACTGTGTATTAAGTGTGGGTGCCCAGTAAATGTCTGGTTTTTACTTATTCTCAGAGGCTCTGTCAGCCCAGCTTCTCTTCAGATGATAACCACTCCTCTGCCAAAAAATGACAGGGGCAAAGGGCATCTTCTGTTTCGTGTGAAGTGTTTTTAAGCAATGTTACATCTTTGTCCCCAGATGGATTGTAAATGCATTTTTGACGCTGTAGCTTTCTTTTAAAGTGGTTTTGTAGCTTCTAGTCTTAGCAGTGCTAAAGTTCTGAAGCTTGCATTTCAGACTGATAAATTAAATATTTCAGAAAATTGTTTTCAAAATCCTTTAGCGTGGGAGAGGTGAGCTTAGGAAACCTTGCTCTGTGCCAGAGTTTGGATAAGACAGAACGTAATAAAAGCAGAGTTCTGCCTGAGTGTTGTAACTTCTCCTGTAATTCACTGTACCACTCAGCTGCCTTTTAAGAAAAATCTAGAAAATCTGTTCTTTTATTGGGTTCTTAACTTTGCCACTAGCTATAGCAGCATTTATAATTTAAACTTTCACAAATTTAAAAATAACCTATTAATTCCATGTAAGTGGTTTTAAATGTGTTGTAAATCCTAAATGACTGCAGTTAAGTCTTGTTTCATACTAATGCTTTGCATTTTTTTTTTTTTTAATTGGATTTGATTCAAGAGTCTTGGTGTGTTGAAATTAAGACTTGTAAGACATCATCCCTGTTCTTCAGCTGTGGAAAACCTGGGGCTTAAAGGAAGAGCCAGAAAAGTTTGGAGGTTGTCTGAGAAGTCTTCCTGGCTTCATGCCAGACATAAGAAGAAGTTTTGTAGGAGAATTTGCAAACTTTGTATTCCAGTTTGTTTTTAGGATCGATCACGCTTTCAGACAGTCTCTCACTGGCGATGGCTCTGTGAAAACTGAAGTCCCTGCAGCACCCTGAGCAGGTGACAACAGGCAGGACAGTTATTCCAGGGGTGTTCCTCACACAGGAGGGTTGCTGGTGTCCAGGTTCACTGAGTGGAAGCAGAGGGACGTGGTGATTTGCCAGGCACGGGAAGAGCTGTGGCTGAAGTGCCAGACTGTGAGGTTAAAAGCATTACCCTGAATGGATCCTCTGATGGCATTCGGTAACATGAGCCCTAAATGTGAGCCAGCTCATACCGAGCTGTGCCTGGAATACTTTGGGATGGGCTTTGGTGCAGGTGTGAAAGGAAAATGCAGTGCAGCAGTGCAGGTTCTGCTGTGTTTGAATTGCAAAATATTTCCCTTTTGGGGCTTGTTGGCTGTTTTGATCTTTAAACAAAATTCACTGGATCTGGGTATTAAATGCATACTCAGCCTGGCTGATAGACATAATGACATCTTTGATAATGAAATTAATACAAATCGATTAATTCTGTGAAAAGTAATGTTCTTGCTGATGTACAGGCATTTCTCTACTAGCTCTTCCAGTATATTAAAGTCTGGTTTGTTTTAAGCATTTAAACTTATTCATAGGAACAAAGATGATGCAAATATTGGATTTGGATTCATGTATGTTAATCCTGCTACTAATAACTTCATATTGGAGTAAATCTTACAGTACTCTGTGAAGTTTATAATATAATAGTGACTTAGGCTGAATTCTGTTTGTAGAAAATTGTATGTTTAGAAGTATTCTCATATACCTGAAAGGAAAATTTGGCCCATGTTTATCTTTTCCTAAATGATGATGTGTGGGAGCTACT
Source organism: Cettia cetti (assembly GCA_013401135.1). Taxonomy (NCBI): domain Eukaryota; kingdom Metazoa; phylum Chordata; class Aves; order Passeriformes; family Sylviidae; genus Cettia; species Cettia cetti. The sequence goes on from VZUI01089930.1 coordinate 5,893, forward strand.
TCTCCTCTCTCCTCACGACTCTCCCTATTTCAGTCTGGTCTATTTTTTTTTTTATTCACACAGTTTAACCTTCTTCAGGAAATTAAATTGCAAAGTTTCACATCAGTTTAGGTTCATTTCCAGCTCTAGATAAGGTTGGAAAGAAGGAGAAAGGAGAGAAAAGGCAACAAAACCCCCTTTAAATGAGGTAGAAATGCAGCACTCCCTTTGTGAGTGAAACAGCTGTGGGTTAACTGCCAGACTTACCTGCCTAAAGACAGCGAGAAATAGATTTCAGTGTTTGGAGAACTGGTAACAGAGTCATTCTTTATTCAGCTCTCTGGCAGCAGTGGTAAAACCAGTGGGTATTTGCTTCTTTGATCACTGAAACAAAATTCTTTGCTGTTCATTTAGCATTTTAAATATATGGTTCATGAATATAACTTTTCTGAAAAGTGCCCTGAACAAGAAAGAGCTCAGATATGAAGTGTCTAGAATGTCACTACTCCTGAAGCATGTTAAAAAAATACATCTATCTTAAAAATTCTCCACATAACTGTTAGGATCAACAGTTTGCACGTGTTCACTCCAGGGCAAAGCACAACTATAACATGCTGGTTTGTGGTGTGGTTATTTTTTTTTTAGTGAGGTATAAGATTACATCTAGGTACTCTGCATAATTATAGCAATGTTCTGAGCAGTCTGTGTGATGATACTCTTTATTTAACTCCCCGCTTTTCTCAGGTCTGAGCTGAGATACAGAACTTGGCCTTGAGCTGAAACTTTCCCTTTGAGTATGGGCACAGCTCCTCTTTTCTGTGGAATAATCTGTGTTTTGGAACAAGTGAAAGACTGCTCAGAGGCTCTGTATTTCAGTCCAGTTAGATCATGCTACGAGTTTTGTTTGTTGTTTTAAAAACCGCTCATCAAGATTGTTCTTGGATACTGCTGAAATGTGTTTTCCTGCCAAACAAAAACTTAGCAATAGTTATATTTGCATCAGCTACATTAGAAATGGAGTTAGGATCATGCTGTTTTATGGGGCTTTGGGACTGCAGCTTGTACTTTTTACTTTTTTTTTTTTTTTGGCTGCTTTGTTTCACCTTTGCTGCAGCTCCTGGATGACAGCTGCCTTGGTTAATAACCCACCATCCAGGTGGGGATGCTCAAAGACTTTATTCTTTTTGGGATGAAGAGACTGTGGCTGCAGTATGACCTGCAGGAAGGAATCTTCTGTCCGTGGAGCTTTAGCTTACAAGCTGTGCACGAAGGTTCAGGTGGTTGAGTTTATATCCCAGCCTTGGGAGAAGTGAGCTCTGGGCTCACAGGTGGCTGCTCTGAGGCCTGGCAGCACTGGCTGGAGCAAGTCCTTTTCATTTGAAATGTCTTAGAGTCGTAAATTTGGATTTTCCAGCAGCTCTTGTGCCAGCACGTGCTTGTGCCAATCATGTGCTGTAGTCCTGGTTTAGCTGCTGCACTTGAGCCCAGGGCTGCTCCTCCCTGCAGGTCTGTCAAAGGCTCTGGATGCACTCACACGCTCATATGTAAAATTATGAGTTTCTTTTTATCTCTGCCCATCTTTCCTGAGTGCACAGGAATTTGTTTTCCCCTTGGATGCTGTCCCACTCTGCAGCATTACTCAGTTTTACTGCTGCAGGTTATAATGTCATTAATCCCTTGTGCTGCCTAATCCTTCAGTTAGCATCACTTAGTTTTCCTTTCTCTCATGGTAAAATTTTGGTGAACACAGTGGGTGTGCAAATGGTTTGAGTGTTTGGGGAGGGGTTGGGCCCTTTCCTTTTTGGGGTTTTTCTTGTTAATATTTCAGAATGCCTACGTCTCCTTGACCACGGTTACTGTGACAATGCCATTGGGATTAACTGCCAGTGCATAGCTCTTAACAAATGAAATCTCCCAATAGTTAAAATGTGTGAAATTAAATGTGCTTTTTTGTTTGTTCTCTGGGTGTCATATGACTGAAAACGGCCGTGTCTAAAGATTAAATGCAGCAACACTTTTCTCTGATCTTTGTGACCTTGACATTAAAACCAGACAAAAATTAAGCATGTTATCTACCACAGCCTTTGCACAGGAAAATTCAGATCACTGTTAAACAGAAATGGAGTTTTTTCCTCTGCAGGAGTCCATATGGAAAGGGTAATTAATGCCTTAACCTGGTCTTTTATTTTATTTATTTTCCCTTTTTCATCATATGTGTTCTTCTGTAGACTTTGTGAAATGATAATGTGGTTCTCTCCAGGAATAATTCACTGGTTGGTAATTGACTTGGAACTTCATTGGAATGTAATAAAACAATTAAGTCTTTTAATCGTAGTAATACCTCAGGAGTTGCTTTTAAAATTCACGCCGTTACCTTTTCACAGCTTTATACAAACAAATTTTGTGTGGCTCTTTCACTTGAAAAATGAACTGGTTTACTGCTTTTGGTAGCACTTTGGATCCCAAACTGAGAATTCCATCCGTGTATGTTTGTCTTTAAGGCCATGGTAGGTGAGGAGTGTGTAGGTGCCATCGTCTGCAAGCTGGATATGCACAAAAAGATGTTCCGCAGAGGTTATATAGCCATGTTAGCAGTGGATTCCAAATACAGAAGAAAAGGAATTGGTAAGAATAGCCTTTTTTGTTCTTTCTTCCTTAAATCCTCTAGCTGGGATAACTGTAGCTGTCAGAAAAATTTCAGCCGAACTGAACTTCAGGATGTGGTGCTTTGTGTGTCATCCCCGCCTTACTCAACCGCACGAGCTCCCCAGTGGCTTTTCTGATTTTGTTAACCTGAAATGCCCTGTGAGGTTCACACCTGGGATCTGATAAGGCTAAAAAGGAAGGCAGGCAGCAGCCCCTTACCTCTACCACTGCCAAATAACAGTGGGAACTGCTTTGTGGTTTTGTGTGCCCTCATCACTGTATTTCCAAGCTCCTTTTGTACAGTGAACTTATTTCCTGGCTTCCCCCTATAAATTATGCATATATTACCCATCAGGGAGAACGTATGGAGCTCATTACTGTATTAATCAGGGAAGAAAAATAGCTGTGTGTTGTTACTTGAGTGATTGAAATGGAGATCTGTTTTGTTGGGAAGTTATGTGGTAAAGAAATCACTCTTGGCAGAGAGTTTGCCCTTCCTCATTTATCAGTTTTGCCCCAGTGAAGGGATTTTCATTCTAACACCAGTTAGCCAAGTTGGTTTAATTAAATATCTGTTCTTATGGAACTTAATTTTTTTCCTGCTGGTTATTGTGAAATTACATTTTGTAAGGTATTTTTAACGAAATGTAGCCATCAGTTCCAAAGCTTAGAACTGTGCTTCACCACTCATCCACACTGAACAGCTCATGCTTCTGCAATTAAAGACAGAAAATTACTTGCAAATGAAAAATACAGTGATCCATTGCAGAATGTATCACTGTGTTTGCTCTGTTCCAGAAAAAAACCCTCCAAAAAAACACATTACCAGGACTGTTCAAGCATGTGCAGATTTTTTCTTTCCCCAGTGCAATTCAAAAGCCATTGTTGGTTTCTGTAGTGGAGCAGAGGAAGAGGATACTGAGAAATCACTGTCTCTCCTTTCCTTTTAGCTGAGTCATGAAGGAGTCTGCCATAATTTAATTGCAGGTGCTTGGATTCAGAAGTAAATAAGAACTAATGCTGTTATTATGAAGATCACTGCAAGACTTTCCCCTCACTTTAGTCAGTTTGTTAAATTAGAATTACTTACATAGAATTTATCTTTAAAGCCTTGCTTACTTTAGCATATATATGTTGACTTTTTCATACATTTGCCACCTTGCTGTCTCTCAGAGCGTGCTGTTAATCTGAAGATCTGCTTTAAATGTAGAACAATTTTATCATAACATTCTCTAGATTCCTTGGGGTTTTTTTTTTTCCTTTTCCATAGCATTCTTATGGAAGTGAGATTTATGCAATTTCACTGAACAGCAGTTTTTTCCACTAGTAACTTTGAAATCAACTTTCAATTTCACCCCAATTCTACAGACAGGTAGGGATATTACATTTGTAGAACTGTTGTGAAATAGATGACAAATAATGATTAAAAAAATTAAACTAATGCTTGACTGAGGGGAAGGGATGGGCTTCAAAAATACTATTAGATACTAGCAAACCCGAATAGGAGTGAGCCATAAGAACAGTGGTTTCATAAGTTCTGTTACTAATAGAAGTATTTGTTTTAGTAAGAGGAAATTCCCTTGGAAGATGAATGTCCTTCAAGTACATGCCAGCAGATTTTGACTTTAAATGCAACAAAAAGGAATGAATCACATCTTGGAAGGCTATATATAACACCATGTTGAGCATAGCAGCCAGTTTCTAATATCCTTGTGTTACAAGAATCTTGCACTTGAGCTGAGTCTCTGGATAACTTCACAGATTATTTTGGTGTTCAGACTTGAGACTGCAGCTTGACTGCAACTCCTTGTTTTTCTTTCCTCCCTGCTTTCCCCAGGTGTCATGTCATGTAGGTAGCACACATTAGTCATATATAAACAGGCTTTATTTTTTTTGCACTTCAACTCTGACACTTACTGAAATCTGTGTTTCAGGTACAAACTTGGTTAAGAAAGCTATTTATGCTATGGTTGAAGGAGATTGTGATGAGGTAAGATTTTATAATCAAAACTTTCATAATGTAAATGGTTTGCACTCTCTTGTATGTGGATTCATTTCACAGGTTTTTCTTCTACAGGATTTTTTTAGGTGGGAAATACATTGGTAAGAAGGTCCTTTATAATAAAAGGGAAAACAAACTCAAAAAAAAGTCTGGCACAAATAGGAGATGGACTTTCTGAATTCGTCCCAAGTGCTGAAGTTCAGCAATGTACCTTGTGAAGCTGCCTCCGCCTTCACTCAGGCCCTTTTTCCTGCAAGAGCCCCGGTCTGAGGTGCAGCTGAGCTGTGGGATGAGCGTGTCCTGTGTAGCTCTGCCATCCCTCCAGAGTACACAGAGCCACAGAACAGTGTGTGCTGTGCTGCTGCAGAATGTGGATTTATCACAGCCACTCATCAGGCAGTTCTGACACTGCTCAGAGCAGAGCTGCAGTGGCAGCACAGGCGTGCAGGGAGAGTGACTGAATCCCTGGCAGACTGCCCTGCCCTAAACTCTTGTACCAAATTAACAGTTCCTGCTTTTTTTTTAAATATCAATATATACATGAAGCAACTCTATTGTTGTGTGCCTTGTTTAACTTGTGAGGAACTGTCCCTGCATCCATCCATCCTCCTTCACCAGGTTATCTGTGCCTTTAACTTCCAGCTCCTTGGCACAATGCAGTTCTTCCTGATAGTGAGCACTGTCATTACAGTGTGTCTTAATGAGCCTTTGATCTCTCTGTTATCTCACTTCAGCTGCTCCCTCGATTGTCCCACTGCCCTGTGGGAAGTTTCTTATGCAAAGCTACAACTGGTGTCACAGGACTTCTGGCACACCACTCCAGTTTATTTTTCCACTTGTGTTTTGCTTCTTGCAGCCTCCCTGCCTGTGCTTTGGCTTCATTCATTGGGAGATTTATTCTTCCCCTCAGATCCCTTCATGCCTCTGCTTGCTGGTGTCTTCTTCCCCCTCACCTTCTAATTTATGTTGTACTTGGTCAGTACAGTGCAGTCTGTAATTCTTTTAAGTTCTTTATTTTGGCTTCTTGCTTCTAGCATGGTTTCTAAAATGCTTTCCTCTAATCTCTCTTGCTACTTGCCCACACTGAACTAATCAAGTGGTTGGTTTGTTTTCCCCATTGCTTTCCACTATGGTCTTGAGTTGGTTTCCCATTTCTAGACTAGTCAAGATATTTAAAAAATTGCAAAATACTTGAGGATCAAGATTATAGTATTCACACCACAGCTGCAGAAGTGAGATGCAGAGAAGAGAAATGAATTGCCCACTGTTATTAGAGAGTCAGGAGTAGAACTGGATGTTTCTACTCAAGTTCTGAGTTGCAGTAATTACTCTATAATTTCTGAATGTCTTTGTGCTACTTTTCATGTAAATTCATTTCTTGATTGGACTGTCTAACAGGTGACCTCTAACAGTAACCTCTTCTGTGTCTTTTTCCTCTACCACTATCATATTAACCCAAGATCCCTTTTTGCTAGTTTTTTATCTCCATAAACTTAAAATAACTATGATAAGGGTTGCAGGTCTGCAGTGAGGCCTCATTAAGTCTCAGTCAAAGATTTTCATCTCTGGTGCTGTATTAATGCTTTGGACCAGGGGCAGAGGGCATTTCTCAGATTCTGTCTCTATTCAAAGGCACTACAATTCAGACTTCTTGAATTGTGTGCTGGATGGGGGGATAGCCATGGTTTTGGAACTGCTGTTTGTAGAATGATGATTCCAAACTCATCCCCTGCTTTTTGGGGGCTTTTGCACCAGCTGAGTCTTGTGCTGGCACTAAATTTTGAACTGGGAGCCTTTTAGGGAGCATGGAATACAAGCAGAGTATTTTACTGATTTTTCTGCACCATCAACAGAGGCACACCCACACTTATTTTTATTTATGTTGTTGGTTTCCACATATAGGTTATCCACAACCAAACAGCCAATATTATCATGTTGGTTCTTTTTTTTCTTTGCCACCAAGTAGGCTTCTTCCACATACCCATAATGGTGCAAAATAAGGTTGATGGTTACTTGTACTATGTGGTGGAGTTCTGAGTTTTCAGTCAGACCAGAATCTGAAAAATCCAACTAGGCACCCAGGAAAAGCTCTGCCCAACTCTTGGCTCTCTCCAGTTTTCACAACAGTTGTCAGGAGATGAGTTTCTGATTAATTGATGCTTAAAGCTCATCAAACACGAAGTAGTGCATCACAATAATTTGTCTGTGTGAGATGTATAAATAGTTTAATCATCCCTGCAGCTTTTAGGGTATTTTTCTACATCTTTTAATAAAATCAGAATCCTGATGAAAATAAAAAGATACTGCTTTTTGAGATAAGATGGAGCGCAATTAAAAACAAAATGCTATTTTCTGAAATTTGCTTGGAATAGGATTAAAAACATGAATATGCAGCTGTGGGTGTCATGAAAAATTTCCAAAGGCTGCTTGGAAACTCTTCCTTCAATCTAATTATGGAATAGATGCAGTAAATAGACTTAATTTTAATAACTTGTGGCATATAATCTGATAAATGCCTCACTCTGTGTGTTGCTTTTCAAAGTATCACAGATTTGGCTTCAGAGGTACCAGCATTGAGTCCTGAAAAACAAAGGATTTATACAACACCACAGATGAAAATCTTGTCAAATCACAGCTGATAGGTGGCATTTCAAAGCCTGCTGCAATGTTCTGGTGTTTAAGGACTTTTTTTTCCCCCCCCCGTAGGCTGTTTTAGTGGGAATAAACCAAGGCAGGCCTATGGAATGAGTGATTTACAGTGGTCAGCACCCTGCCTGAGAGAGGCAGCTTCTGCTGGGTGCAAAATCTTCCACAGGGGTGGTTTCTCTGGGAAAGCTGTGGAGTGATAAGTGAGGAGGTGAATTGACTGGAATGGAATCTGTGCAGGGGAGGAGCTGGCCATGGAGCTGGCCATGGCCTACATGAGAATAGCAACCAGGGAAGTGATCTGGTGTTGGGGGTGGGTGCTTGAACCAGAAATAACCTTCAGGCCTGAAGAAAGTACTCGACAGCAGCTTCTAGCTGGAGTGTCTGCATGCAGCATTACAAAACTTTGGGAACTCTGATTTGTGGGATTTTTTTAGCTTTGTGACTTTCTCAAGCATTTGATGTTCATGAATTCTGATATTTGGGGTAGTGAACTGTAATAGGCTGAAGTTTCCTGTAGGTCACAGTGATTTAGGATAACTGTGGGCTGGTTGCATAGAAAAGGTAGTTATGGAAATAAATCATGTGAAGGTGAATAGTTTTATTTCCAACGCCAAAGTTTTAAGATATTTTTCTTCCAGTTTAAGAAAAAAAAGCATGTGCTAATTGCAGCAAGGTGGGTGTCTGGCTGCTTTTTGTACTGTTTTTGCTGGCAAGCACTTCCCCAAAACTCTACAGCTGAAGACCATCCTGTGTAACTGTTACATCCCTTAATTACAATTAGAAAGGAGGAGTTGTTCATATGCAGGTTTGCCATCTGTAACAAATGACTGAGGAATCTGCAGACAATCCATTCACTTCATATTGCTGAAATAATGCACCATGCAAGTGGTAACCAATGAAAATAAGACTTCAGTGAGTGGAGACTTCAAAAATCTTTATTAAGCAAAAATGTAGAAGCACAGATTCTCATGGGACTTCCCATTGAAACCAGGGTGATTTAGAGTGGGGTTTTTTGGCCACACTAGTAGGTGTGTCATTTTAATTCAGCACCACTATAGTAAAAATGAAATGTGTATTTTTATGGAATCCTATTTGAAATCATTACATTACTGATATTTTAGTTTCTCCCTAATCTACGAAACCTATAAAGTATGATTTTGGGTGGTGCCTCTCTTTAAAAGTTAAGGCAGTTAAATGGATTAAGGACACTGGACAAGCCCTCATAACTTGAGGCTGATCTGTCAGACTTAAAAGTAAGAATAGCAACCTCTTCTGTGAATGCTGAGGACTGTCTTCATTTGATTTGGCTGTCTCCATTCTATGACTTGGGTTTTAAACTTGAGTTCCTTCAGAGTTGGAGCTGAAGAAGCAAGAAAGCCTGACCACTCCAGTTGGCTTCAGTTCAGGAATAAGTTCAAGGTATGAAAATACAGCAACAAGGAACATTACATTCCACTCTTAATATAGAAATCTTCTTGCTTCTAAACCCAGTTAATATTAGAGTTGAGCTAAAACGTTAAGTTTATGAAATTTAAGATAAAAGAGAATGTCACAGCCTTCAGGAAGTTGCAACTTGAGCAGAAAATGCAGTTAAATCCAATCAGAGCTTTGCTGCCCTTGGGAGGGTGTTACTGTTGTTATCAGAGGATTTTAACAGGCATATGTGTACAACAAAATTGACCCACAAGAGCAGAAATTAATGTAGCAATTGAAGGTTTGGAGCTTGAATGAAAATCTCACAGAGGAAGAGATGCATTCTTCACCAAAGGAAGCTAATGAAATCTGAATAAAATATGCCTGTGTTTAATTTTCAGATAACAGAAACATGTCTTCAGCTGCAGTATGTTGAGATCAGGGAATTACTTTTTATTGTGCTGAGACTTCCTTAGCAATACCAGAGCAAATCTGTTGCATTTACTTTCAAGATGAGCATTCTCTCAGGATTCCAACAAACCTGTATTTCAACATTTAACCACTCCCTTCAGCTCAATCACCTGCTGGAAGTGTTTTAGCATTGTCAGGTGTTGGAGCTTGCAGTTGAGTAGAGAGTTGTTACATCACTCTGCCAGGTTACTGAACCTTTGAGAGAGTGAATGCCCTTTGAAGCTGAGAGTTCAAATAAATAATCCCCAGCATGGTGGATTTACACAGGTCAGATTCCTCCTTTGGCTTCAACGTTTTGTTTAAATTGGAATTAAGGAGCTGTACAATGTGTAGGAAACAGCCCTCTCCAGCAAAATGATGGTGCTTCCATAATTTGTTACAGATGAATAGTTATCCATTTTAATGGATGAGGGATGTTAGGAGAACTCCATCAGCTCACAGGACTTGCAAGTAATGTTCTGGGAGATGCCAGCTAGAGAAATTCAATCTCTCATTCTTGTCACAAAACTGAGAATTGAATTAGGTTGTCTTAAGTGTGCAGCTACAGCGCTGCCCTGCTGTAATTTAAGAACTCTGATGATTAATTCAGTTCCTTTTTGTAAAACTATTTCCTAGTCTTATATTTTTCATTGGATTGTTATCCCCAGCTTTATTGTTCTTTCAACATCCTTACACTGAGAAACACAGGTGGAATTGCCCATTGGGGTAGACTGGTCACCTCCAATGAGATTTGAAAATCCATTTAATGTATATATTTGTCTGAAGTTTCAGGCTACACTAACTACTGGCTGCCTCCCCCTTTCACACTGGCCTAGCCACTCCTCAGACTGCAGAAAACAAACTCCATGGAGAGAAAATGGAAAGATTTTCTGCCTGGTAGCTCTGGAAGTAGCTCAGGAACCAGCTTTGAGAGCTGGCAGGAGAGGCCAGGGGGAAGGGGGATGTGTGCCTGAAGACAGGGAGGCCACAGAAGCCATGAAGTGGATGGACTTTACCTGCTCTACAAACCCAGGCTGACATTTTGGTCCTTTATTTTCATTCTCTTGTCTTTCTTTGAGTGACCATCAGCTCCTGTGGAATATGTGGATGGATGTTCACTGTCAGGGGCTGTATGGAGCCCAGGCCTTGTTAGTTCAGCTCGTGTTCTTGTGCAACCAGTATCTCTTGATAAAAGCAGAACCTTAAATAATTGAGTTGGACACCACTAAAGAGGCAGAATTAGTTTTTAATTTGTGGAGGGGGTGCAAGGCTTGTCAGTTATGGCAGAGGTCTGTTTAGTGCATGTGGAGAAAAGAGAGAGAGAAACAATTCTGAAAAATTCTGAAGTTTTGTGATTAATGTCTTGTTAAGGCCAGCTAAGTTTTTTTGCCTGTGCTTGAGAATTCTGCAACATTTTTGAGTCTTAATTTGGGCTACTCTTGGACTTGGGTTTGGTCTGAGTTATTTCTGACAGGTCTTTCTACAACTGGGATCTTACCAACACTGGGGGAAAAATATGGAAAACTCTGCTTATTCATCTGGTGTGCACTGTGATCTGGGTTTAGGGTCTTTGTCGGTACCCAAGTTCAGGATCAGGCTTGGAGCAGCCTGGGATAGTGGAAGGTGTCCCTGCAGATGGCAGGGGGTTGGAACTGGATGATCTTGAAGGTGCCTTCCCACCCAGACCACTCTGTGATTCTTGTGTTGAGCACAAATACTCACTGCAAATGCTGTGTCTGACAGCTGGTGTCAATTCAATGTTTTTTTCTGCATCTAACTCGAAGGAATCAGGGGTCAAAGATATTAAATCATGAAGTAAATCCTCATGTGCCAAGTGCTTGTGACATGAAGTTCAGTTACTCATTCAAAGTATGTTTTGGACCCTAACCTGTTTGGTAGCTTGGGTTTTGGGGGAGGATGTTGGGAGACAGAGGCTGTTTGGGATTTGTTTGTTGCTGTGGTTTTTACCCCTGTTAAGAGGTGGTGAGCTGAAATACTGTTTACAGCCAAGAACTAATATCTTGAACATTGTTTACAATTACAGTTGTGGATCAACTGCCGGTTGATAATTTTTTTTAATGTGGGAACGGATGCTTAATGTTACTTAATTAAGTAAAGATAAGAAATGAAATAAATTCCATTCATTGCTAACAAACATGCCTTTAAACAAAAACCTTTGGAATTGGTTCAGCAATCGGGTACTTGCAACTGCCGACTAACACAACACACTTTTTTTTCTCTTTTCTTTTTATTCCTTCTCTCCCTTAAAGGTTGTATTGGAAACAGAAATCACAAATAAGTCTGCTTTGAAACTTTATGAAAACCTTGGTTTTGTGCGAGACAAGAGGCTGTTCAGATACTATTTAAACGGAGTGGATGCACTGCGCCTGAAACTATGGCTGCGTTAGGAGACGCCATCCCAGCCAGCAAGCGACGTCCCAGCAGCGCAGAGTTGTCCTTTGCATGCAATGCAATTTGTCCCAAATTGCTTTGCAAGGTGGACTTTAGTACTTTCCATGCAGCTCTTAAAAACCTGTCAGTGTCCCATTGAGTGTCGCACACATTCGTTGCACTTTGGCATGGCGCATTTGTTCCGAATTAAAGCCGATTGTCTCAGACTCCGAGTCCTTTTGGTACCAGCCAGATGTGCCAGGTGATAGCCAAGATATGTTCATTCATTTGCAAGTCTGCTGACTCTTTAGGACATCCACACGGTGAACGTTTTATCAGAGAGAAAAAAAAAAGCTGGATGGGAACGCCGCTTTTGGTTCCCGAAAATTCAAAATAAAGCCAATGTAGATTGTAAAATTCTATAAGTATACTAACATTTCATACAAAAATTGCCATAGTTTTCTGGGGAAGAAGAAGAAGAAAAAGAAAAAAAAAGGCTTCAATTTTAGGTTTTATTTTTCAATATTGAATTTTTCCATTCTTAAATATTGGTACCTCAGTGATTAGTGAATGAAAAAATGTATTGTAGGGTGGGGTGTGTGTTACAACGAGTAACCATTAAATTGCGTCTGCCAGTGCCTGTATAGATAAGTATATTTGTCTTCACCTCTAAGTTTGGAGTGCATGCTTTTATTCTTTTACTTTCTTCAGTTGTCTTTGCAAGGAAAAAAAATCTGCTTTTATTTAAATTCTGGATTTGATAATAAATTATTTCAGATTTTTATAATTCGGATACTTCTCCCACACAAGGGTTTGGAAGGCCCTTCTTATAGCAAGAAGTGTAAGCTATTTTGAAAACCTTGAGTAGCTGCTAAAAGAACCTGGTGGCACCAGTGAATCTCTGCTGGGTTTGGATGCACTTTTTTCATTAAAAGAGTGAGTGACTTCTTTTAAAAGAAGATATAGAAAATTAATGTAAATTGGTATGATTTTTATTTAATCAAAATTATTGCTAGAAGCTCTGAGAAACAGCTATTTTAAGATAGTTGGAACAATTTTTTTTTTTCAGATTCAGATTGCTTTGCTTCAGTGTTCTAAAATGCTTCAATCTTTGGTTCTTGGTCTTGGAAATAAATTTCAAGGTGTATCGTATTCATTTTTAGCTGCTCTCATTTTCTCAATTTACATGAGCTAAATTATTGGGGGATTTTTTTTCCCCTCTAAAATCAAAGCAGCGGGGAAGGAATTTTGTCTCTCTTTCTTGCATTCACTCTTGCTCTGTTTTTCTCTATGTTGTTTTTTTTTTTTTTCCTTTCTTTATTTGGGCTTGCATAGGTTTCACCAATACCCATCAATTTTTTCAGTAATGACAGTGTCGAGGCTTTCTTGTTCCGTGTGATTCCATAGCCCAGGTCTATGAATCAGTTGGGTTGGTGGTTTTTTTGGTTTGGGTTTTGTTGTTTTTATTTTGAAAGACGAAAATAAAGGTGTTAGGTGACTTGTGAAAGCACCTCTGTAATCAGAGATTTCAGAATATTCAGAGTTGGAAGGTACCCACCAGGATCAAGTCCAACTCTGAGGTGAATGGTCCTTACAGGGATCAAAAGGATGAACTCTCAGTGAATCCACTCTCATGGAATCGAGCGAATTCTCCAGATTTGCCTTACTACACTTTTTTTTTTTTTTTTTTTTTTTTTTTTTTTTTTTTTAGGGTTTGGTTTGAGTCGTGGGGTTGGTTTTGGGGTTTTTTGTTTGTTTGTTTGTTTGTTTGTTTTCATTTCTGCTAATTACTGTACACTAAAAACAAAACCAACAAAACCCCTACCTCCAGTATCATTTGGAAAAGAGCCCTGTGCAGGAAAACTGGATTTGAGCAAAGCTGCCTTTTGCACAGACCAATCGCACATGGTGATGGACGTTTCTTACCATGTACAAATCATGAGTTGTATTTGAAAATAAAGATTTTTAATGGATATTGGCCCTGCTGAGTTTTCTGCTTGTAGAGTCACCATCGGTGCTGTCCAGGGGGTCTGTCCCCCTCAGTAAAGAAAACTCATCTTTAAAAGGGTGCCCAAGACAAAGTGTTTTAATGGGGTCTGTTCCTCCCGTGCTGGAGCTCAGCCTAAAGCCTGTGTGTAGCCACTGCTGCCTTGTGATAAAATCTTTTGTTACCCTGCTCCCTCAGGGGTGCCAGTTGTTCTGGATGGCTTTTCAGCAGTTTTGCTCAGTGTTAAGACTTCAATTTGGTGGCCAATCCATTGAGTCAGGTTTCCCTCAGCTGTGGTCCAGGATGTAGGGACTGCCCTGGAGCTGGATCAGGGAGGTTTCAGACCTTGCAAGCAGCTGTTGGGCTTGAATCACAAATTGCAAACTGGGCTGCCTTGTGTGTCTTGCTGAGGTTTCAATCTGCAAAGCCAGACAGGCAAGTTTTCTATTGGTTAATATTTAAGCCGTGGGTGTCTTCAGATTCAAAAGCCGACTTGGAAGTGAGCTGAAATCCCTCCTCACTGCCAAAAACATCCCTCTGGAACAAACTTCAAATACAATTCTGGTTGGTTATTGTAAGAACTGGTTGCTGCCATGCACGTGTTGAAAATACTGAGCAAAATAGGTGCAGGTCTCTCTTTTTTTTGTTGGTTTTTCAAAGAGCACATGGCCTGAAAGGTTCTGCCATGGCTGCTGTGTGGCAGAGTTCACTGCAGGAGACACTGAAGCTGCCTGTGTTGGGTCCTGTCAAACAGATTTGTACTGCTTGGGATTAGGAAATCAAGTGGGAAGCCTTGAATTTGCATAGGTTTTCAAAAGGAATCTTGCAAGGAAAAGTTGGTTCTTTCTCCTGTCTGTTGCTAAACACATTTCTCTCCCCCTCACCTTTTTGCATTGACAAATCTAACTAAGGAGTTAATTGCTTTTATATTTAAATTTGCCCAAATGTTGCTACTGGCTGACATGTCGGTCTGGATGTTTGCATTCATTATGTTGTTTTTTAAGAAATGATCAGGTTCATCACCTTCAAGGCATCATCAGATTGGTGTTGCAGAGTATGTCACAAACTATTTTTCAGGGCACTGCAAGACATTGCTACAACTCAGTGCTGTGTTGAAAAAACTTCAGGTCTTGTATAAACATGACAACCTATGTTGGAGTTCAGGTATCAGGTGGGCATCTATGAAAATAGCAAGTGTATCTCAAAATACTGGACTGCTGTTTTGAGTGGATTATATTCTTCTGTCCCTTTATCCTTTTTGATGAGAACAAAACCAGTGGGGTTACGAAATGTACAAGTTGTCTAAATACAATGCAGTCAAATAAATGGTTACGTTGTTTATCTATTTCCTTTTCAAGGGGAATGTTCTAAAGGTTGTTTTGCTTTGTCTACAAAATACAAATACACACTTGCTCAAGGCCAGGGTGGATGGGGCTTGGAGCATCCTGGGCCAGTGGAAGGTGCCCCTACCCCTGGCAGGGAGTGGTCCTGAAGGTCCCTTCCAACCCAATCCATTCTGGCATTCTCTGACAGAGAAATGGTGGGAAAATTTTTACAAGCAAAAACTGTCTGTCATGACTTGATTTAAAAATTGCCATGCCTGTGTGGGGAGTCTTGAACATCATTTGTCTGAAAAGTGTCATAGCTGATCTGAAATGGGCCCTTTTTATGGCTGTTAAGTCATGACTAACACAGACACTCTGGATTTTCCTGGTGGGTAAGGAGGGAGGTTTATTATTTTGGTAGCAAGTAAGCAAGAATTGAGAGCTGCTTGCAGCCCTTGCAATGCTGAGGGCTCTCTTTAAAGCATACAGAGGAGTCCTGTATGTAATTAGAAAAACAGTACTTTTAAAATCCTCTCAAAATACTTTTCATGTACTCTGAGCTTTATTCCTTCTACCATTATGTCCAGGCTCCTAAAACTGGGAATTTGCCAGCAATTGTGCCTGTGTGGCTGTGTGTGCTGTGCAGGGGACTGAGGGCTGCAGCCAACCTGCCAGGGACTTCTGCTTACCTGCCAGGAGCTCCAAGGCTTCTCTCCTTCCAGTTTCTTTTATGATTCCTTACAGCTTCCAGTACCTAAAGAGGAACTTTTTTACAAGGGCATGGAGTGACAGGACAAGGGGGAATGGCTCCAAACTAACAGAGGGTGGGTTTAGACTGGAGATGAGGAAGAAATTCCTGACTCTGAGGGTGGGCAGGCCCTGGCACAGGTTGCCCAGAGCAGCTGTGGCTGCCCCTGGATCCCTGGCAGTGTCCCCAGTGTCCCAGGCCAGGCTGGATGGGCTTGGAGCACCCTGGGCTAGTGGAAGGTGTCCCTGCCATGGCAGGGGGTTGGAAAGAGATGATCTCTTCCAACCCAAACCATTCCATTATTCTCTTGTTCTAATGAATGATTCTCCAGCTGTTCAGGTGGCTGGAATATGTAACCTCTAGGTGGGAGACGCAGATTTAAATTCCAGCTCTGCATCCACCACAAGTTCCATCCTGGATTTAAAAAAATTATCAAAATCAACACTGAACCCTGAGAGCATCAGCAAAAAAATGTCCTAAACAGCTTCTTAACTTTACTAAGAGGTGGTTTGGTTTTTTGGGGTTTTTTCCCTATTTTCTGCACCAGCTATTGCCTTGATTTGGGGCATTTTCTTAAAAAAAAAAAAAAAGCAAAAGCAGGACAGGAAAATTACTTTCTGCTGAAATGAATGCTTCTCTCCAGGTGCCCAAGACTGAGAGAAAGTGACAAAGAGAAGGTAGTGGCTAAAGATTGAATACAGGAGCTTAATAATAACTGGTTCCCTCTTTTTATCTGTAACAAGATGCCACCTGCTGCTCCCTCTTTTTTTGTTTGTAAAATACCAGTTAAGGTTGGAAAAGTAGGTGACCAAGCAGCTTTACTAAAGTAAGAAAGATTTATACAAAGTAAGAAAGAGTTATACAAAGCTGAATTTACTACTTATATATAATAATAATATTATAGACTCATAGAGTAGCCTGAGTTGGAAGGGACCCATAAAGATCCTAGTAGCCCAGCTCCTGGAAAAGATTATATATTATATTATATTATATTATATTATATTATATTATATTATATTATATTATATTATATTATATTATATTATATTA
>VZUI01089931.1:0-63895 GCA_013401135.1 Cettia cetti
TGTCTCAGGATGTCCCGGGGTGTCCTGTGGTCAGCCTGGATGTCCCGGGGTGTCTCAGGATGTCCCGGGGTGTCCTGTGGTCAGCCTGGATGTCCCGGGGTGTCTCAGGATGTCCCGGGGTGTCCTGTGGTCAGCCTGGATGTCCCGGGGTGTCTCAGGATGTCCCGGGGTGTCCTGTGGTCAGCCTGGATGTCCCGGGGTGTCTCAGGATGTCCCGGGGTGTCCTGTGGTCAGCCTGGATGTCCCGGGGTGTCTCAGGATGTCCCGGGGTGTCCTGGGGTCAGCCTGGATATCCCGGGGTGTCCCGGAGGATGCTCGGGGCAGGTTCTGGGGCAGTTCCCAGCAGGCACCCGAGGGGCTGGGCCGGGCCCGGCGCTCGGAGCCTCCCAGCTCTGGTCTCCCCAGGAATCCAAGAAGCACCTGGCCGGGCTGGGCGTGTTGGGGCTGGGCAACCTCATCACCGAGATCACCGCCAGCGAGGAGGAGAGCGCCGAGAGCGAGGGAGCGCACCTGGACGAGGAAGGTTTGGCGCTGGGATCGCTGTGCGGGGGTAGCAGAGGGGCTGCAGGGTCACAGCTCTTGCCGGAGAGAACAAATTGCACTCGGGTCAGCAGGGTCTGCAGGGAATATCGTGGTGTTCCCTGGTCAGAGGCACTCTGTCAATGGCCTTCCCTTCTCCACCTGCCAAACAGAACCCTGCAGTAGCTCCTGATCGATTTTGCACTTGTTCCCCTTTATTTTTTATAAGTATTTTTTCTTTTAGTTGTCTCTTCTCCTTCATAAATATGTTTAGTCTCTGTATTAAAGATGTCTACTAAGTACACAGTACTGTAATATCTCTTTATGAACTTGCTGAACAGTTTCAGTGAGTAAGTAATAAGTATCCCTTGTGCTAAAGTTGGTTGCTTACCAATCTTTTAGGAGAAATTCAGAGCCATGAGAGCTTTTGATTAGAACGAGGGGGAAAGTATTTTGGTGGGAGATGTTAATGGGATAGTTTTGTTCTTTTAAATAAAGGAAGCATAGCAAAGGATTCATAAGTA
This sequence comes from Cettia cetti, assembly GCA_013401135.1. Taxonomy (NCBI): domain Eukaryota; kingdom Metazoa; phylum Chordata; class Aves; order Passeriformes; family Sylviidae; genus Cettia; species Cettia cetti. The sequence goes on from VZUI01089931.1 coordinate 1,044, forward strand.
CTTAGTGAAGTCTGATGTAACATAAATTAGGATAAAGTTTTGTTTTCTTCCTAGGCTGGGTCAAGAGCACAGAGGATGCTGTTGATTACTCAGACATCACTGAAGTGGCAGAAGATGAGAGCCGTCGGTACAAGCAGGCGATGGGCAGCCTGCAGCCAGCCCGAAGGCCAGGTAAAGGGGGTCAGCACTGCAGCTCTGCCTGTGGGAGGTATTCTGGGGCATTGTGCTTTTTCACTCCTTGCTTCAAGAGCCCAGTAGCAACTTTTGTGAAGCTGTCTTCACTGGATGAATCCACTGCTTGCTGTCTTCCTCTTTTAAGTAATCAGTTCCTCATTGGAGTAATTTCAATCTTAGTATCTCTCTCTTGCTTTACTCTGGAATTTTTTTTTGAAAAGACTTTCTGCAGAAGCTTCCTTGGTTCTTTTGTTGGTCCCAGGTATCTCTGTCTGGCCTAGAATATGCTTTCAAAAACAAGCAGCTTTTCTATTTCAGTAGCTGCTGGTGTAAATGCTACATCTTGGCATATTCTTTAAAGGTGTCTTACACTTAACCTTTCTGGTGACTTTCTGTGGTTAGTGAGATATAAAGGTGATTTGGACTTTATAACCCGCATTTTCTTTATTTGTTCTACAAAATGTGAATAAAAGGATGTAGCAGAATATATAAGCACACAGGCAAATTGTGAATGAAAGGAGGTCATAGCAAAGTATATACACACACATAGATTTTAAGTGCTTCAGTGATCTTCCTGTCAGTTTCTCTTTGTCCTTCCTTTCTACTATTTTTTAAATTTACATCTTGCAAATGAGTTTGTGCAGGAAGCTGAACTGATAAGAGTTTTCACCTGTTACAAGATGAGAATGGTGTCTATGCCATCAGGTTTGAGACAGAATAAATGGAAAGGGTGCCTGGTTTTGTTTTACTATCTGCTTAACACGTGGTCTTGTCTCCTGCCTGGTTAGATGAAGATGAGGATGATTACGATGCTGACTGTGAAGACATTGATTCCAAGCTGATGCCACCACCACCACCCCCTCCAGTACCTGGAAAAAAAGAAGATGAGAAGGATGCAGCTGCCACTGGTGAGTGAGGATTTTCTTCTTTCTGGCAATGTGAATGTCTGAAGGAAGCAGACGCCGCTGTGTAGCAGTTCTGCGGCACCACGCGTCCCCTAAACTCGGTCTGCAGGCTGCATCTGAAGGTGAGTGTTTGCAGAATTGCCTGAAATCTAGGGTGAAGTATTGTATTTCCAGTGACTGTTGAAATACCTGTATTGACAATGAAACTGCTTTTTTATCTCATCCTCTCAGTTGTGGCTGGGGAATTCACCTGGAACGCTTAGGATAAAATGAAAGGTTAAAGCAGAATGGTACTTAGAACTCCTGCACAGGCTTAATTTTTGCATAACTTGGTATAAACAGTAAATGTGGCACTATGGGGTTATGCTAGGGGAGAGGGAGGAGACCTGTTTGTTTATGAGGTGCTTGTTCTATTGTAGTATCTGAAGATGGAGACGGTATCATTTTGCCCTCCATCATTGCTCCTTCCTCTGCTGCCTCCGACAAGGTGGATTTCAGCAGCAGCTCTGATTCTGAGTCAGAGATGGAACCTCAAGAAGCCAGGCAGGCAGAATCCAAGGAAGGCAAACTCACACTTCCTCTTGCAGGAATCATGCAGCGAGATGCTTCCAAACAGTTGCCAAGTGTTACAGAGCTCTTCCCAGAATTTCGACCAGGCAAGGTATTGTAAGAGATACGTGGAAGAGATGTGTGTCATGTAAGCCCTCTAAATACTCATTGTACAGTGTTTAAGGGTATGTACTCAGTAATCACATAGATGTTCTTGCTCACTCAATACTTTCTTTAGTTTGTGTGTGCTGCTGTTTCCAGATTGCTTGCTATCTAATAATTTTCCTGCCATTTGCAGGAAGCTCTTAAAAAGCGTCCTATAAATCAGGATGTGAAGGTTTTGCTGACCATAGATAACAAAGGCCTGTTGATTTGATACTTTTGCCAGATGATTAAAAACCAATGCTAATCTGTCTGCTTTCTGGCTTTTCTGGTAAATATTTGCTCCTCCTTTTATGCTATCCTGACCTTGGTGTGCTTTTCCTGTAACAATTTGTGATCTGTATCTTTACTTAATTCTCTCTTGAAACTGCTCTGAGCATAAATTAGAAATCACCTCAAAGCAAGTTGGTTCAAAGAATGGCTGGGTTTTGCACAAAAGGAATTTGTTACAATTCTTTCCTAAATGCTCCCAGTTAGAAAATGCAGTTTATGTATTTCAGTAATTATTATGGAAGTTTTAAAGCTGTCAAGAAGAGAGGAAAGGTAGGAGGAGAAGGACAATGAAGATAGGTTTATAGTTGCCAAACAGATAGTTGTGGACAAGGATAACTTGGTTTTATGTGTGCCTCAGAGAGCTTGTGTAAGAAGCTGACTAATTTGCATAATTAAATGTCATGTTTTGATGATTTAGCTGACCACTGTCTATTGGTAATGTAGGGGAGGCTCTAGCACAGAAGCTTCCCTTCTCAATATTTCCTAGGCTTTTTTGCAAACTTGGTGTTTCCTGTGTATCAGTTGGTGTGTTCATTTCTCTGATGCTCAACATGTAATGTCAGAGACTGGCTCAGTGTTGGGTGTGCCCAGTGGGTGCAGAAATCAGTGCAAGCAATTAATGCTGAGCACTTTCCATGATTAATTCATGAGCAATAGAGCTGGCAAAGCCTAAGGCCCTGTAGATTTTGCTGTGAGGATGGATTGATGTACACGTTAATACAGCATTGTATTTTTGGTTGAAACCTCCTAAAATAGAATGTACAGAAGAAGACTTTTGTGTCCATTTAGCCAGTAGCTTAACTATGTCTGTTACCTTTACTTTTCATGACAGGTCCTGAAGCTGGGTAAAGGCTTCATAAATAATCTGTGGGAGTTTTGGGAAGAAGGTTTACATGGATGTAGGCAGAGCTGGACAGAGTGTCATATAAACGTTTCCTTTGGGGATCAGTGTAACAGATTAACAGGGAACATTAATAGGGTGTACCTGCAAATCTTTGGTTCTAATTCCTCTTTCCTGAATATTTCAGTTAATCTAGAAATAATATTTCACCTCTTTAAAAGAGTTTTTAGAAGAAAATAATTTTCAGTGCTTAAAGAACAGCAATCGTACCTGTAGAGGGAACAGGAGAGAAACTGTATCATTACCATTAGTGCAGGTTTTGGAGGTTTGCAGTGTAGGGGATCTACATTATAAAGAAAATAAAAATAAGGGTATTATTTCTGGACCATATTATTTATCTGTTTGCTTAAGAAATCTCTATATAACTCTCTTTTAGCTTGTCTCTTTTGCTGATAATTTTATCAACTCTTCTTCAACCTCCATCTGTCTTTCTGAAGATTGTGGATCATTCAGAATGAAAATCAATTTTTTCCAGGTGGTGTCTAACCACATGTCCAATATGTAAAGGCAGTCCTTTTTCCCCTCTGGCTTTCTTTGTGTCTGAAATTAAGACTATATCCTTTCAAAAAGGACGGATCCATCAAAAAGAAGGATCAGAAACTTTTTTTTTTTTTTTTTTGGGTATAACCAAGAGCTTGTTGATTCCCTTGGGATTGTACCACAGGCCAAACTTCTGAATTTCAGAGTGCTCTCTTGCATTACTGTTGTTCAGGTGAGGGCAGGCATTCCACAGTGTCTTTTTTAATCTGATCCTCTTGTTTTTTTCTGCTGCAGGTGCTGCGTTTCCTGCGTCTCTTCGGCCCTGGGAAGAACGTCCCGTCGGTCTGGCGAAGCGCGCGGAGGAAACGCAAGAAGAAGCATCGGGAGTTGGCACAGGAAGTGCAGATACAGGAGGGTGAAGTTGTGGTTGAGAGTGGAGTGGAAGGAAAATCTCCTTGGGAGTATGAGTTTGCTGCTCCTCCCCCTCCTGAGCAGTGCCTTTCAGATGATGAGGTGGGATATCTGAGACCTAGAGAGGGTCACCAGCTAGTGCTGGGGGTAGTAGTGGATTGGACAGCGACTTTTAGAGGAAGGAGCTTTTCCCTCAAAAGAAAAGCAGAGATCAGAGTTGGCTTCTATTCCAGCTGGGCAGCAGCTCTTCTCTCCAAATACTAGTCAGTGACTTCAGGTAATTGCTTCTTACTGAGAAGGCTGCATCCGTGATACAGGATCAATAGGAGAGCTTTCCCTCTTTGTATCAAGAAGAAATCTCTGTGTTCTTGGAAGTCTAATTGCAGAACATTCTTGAGACAGCTAGTAAGTATGGAAAAGAACTTCTTAGAAACTCTTTTCTTCTATGAGAATAAGCTGGGAAACTCAGAAGGAAGAGACCTCTTACTGACATTTAGATAAACCACCAGTGTAACCATTCCCTCCTTTGCTGTGCTTCAGATTACCATGATGGCACCTGTGGAGTCGAAATTTTCCCAGTCCACTGGTGACATAGACAAGGTGACAGACACAAAGCCCAAGGTGGCCGAGTGGCGCTACGGCCCTGCCCAGCTCTGGTATGACATGCTGGGCATCCCTGAAGATGGCAGTGGGTTTGATTATGGCTTCAAGCTGAAGGAGAAGAACGAGCAGGAGGCTAAAGGACACACAGATGAGGGGGTGAGAGGGGAAACGTGGGGCAAAGCGTGGAGATGGATGTGGGGATTGCTGCACAATGAGAATCTGGTGGTGGGCTGGTGGATTGTTGTGCACTGTGCAAAACGAGACTTTGAATTTTCCTCTGTTAGTTTGAAAGGATGTCTTTCAAGTCAAACCTTCCAACAGTTATTACTCTCTTCCAGGATGCAGAGTCGTCGAAGGAGAAGGATGATCTGCTAGCTGATGAGCACTTCCTCATGGTGACACAGCTCCAGTGGGAGGATGATGTCATCTGGAATGGGGAGGATGTCAAGCACAAAGGGACTAAGACGCAGCGTGCGAGCTTGGCAGGCTGGCTACCATCCAGCATGACCAGAAATGCCACTGCATACAATGCCCAGCAAGGTGATCAGGGGTCAGACACCAGCTTGCTGTAGTTGAGCTGACTCATTATATGCTCAACTGCAGCACTTAGTGAAATTGTACATGTATGGTTGCATGTCTCAAATGTAGAACATAATTCCCCCGTCACTGAATTCTTTTTGGCAAAATCACAGCTCCACTGAGAATTCTGAGGCTTGGTTTCTTTCCAAAAACAGAGTAGGTCACTTCTGTTAAAAAAACCCAGTCCCAACTCTGTCTTTCTTCTTTTCATGTGGAATACCAGATGCTGGATCCATCTACATTAATATTGAGTAAAGCTACCCTTAGAATTTCTTTTTTTTATAGGCTAGAGGAATTTTGTTTACTTTTGTTTTTAATTGGAAGAATTATGTAAAAGTCTTCAGAAGTTTCTCCACAACTGAAAATGGTATTCTGTTTTTTCTAGATAGGAAGTAACAATTCCTACAAACCTCAGACTTCTTTTAGATGTGGATGCATTTCAAATTGAAATTGTTCACGTAGAATGAATGTTTGTCGTCTTTGTTGTATCTTATCCTGCTTCTACAAGGAAAGGCTAATGGGAATGTCAGATCTTTATTGGGTATCAGTGTCAATCCTTTAGTGTTCAGCTGTGAGTACAGGACACTGTGGCATTGGGTGGGTGAATTGGAGATTCTTTGAAGAGGCTGCAGACTCCAGCAGTCAGTTTTGTGTGAAGGTTTTTTAAGTTTTCCCAGTTCTAATGACACATGTTACTCTTTGGGATATGAGCAGTGGGTCCATCAGGCTGAAGTTCACTCTCCATGCAACCCCTCAATCCTGGTTTAAGGCACTGCAGTGCCTCCTGACCCTCCCACTCGAGCTGACCTTGTTTTTGTTTTCCTTTTCTCTAGGTTTGAACCGCAGTGGCTCTTTGCTCAATTCACCAATTCCTCTAGCACAGAAACCCAATGTAGCAGGAGTCCTGGGCATAGCAAAGTGCAAGGAAAAGGCCCCTGAGCAGCAAGGTAATGGCCCATGAGTAGGTGCATGTGACACACATTTCTAAGGTAGAAGGGCTACTTGTTTGCTCTAAAACGTTTTGGAGGCTGTGTTTCAATAGAGCAAAATCTCTGATCGTTGGTAAAGCTGAAACCTGGGGCTCTACTTCCTCTTTGCTTTCAAGATCAGTTTTCTTTTGTCTTTTAGAGGTCCTGCCTCAGGAAGCATGAGAGATGGGGAAGGTAAAGGGAGTAGGATGTAGGGGGTGAAATCTGAAGTAGTTTTCTGCTGTATAAAATCCTCAAGGGTTCTACTTTATGATTGTTGCAGTTTCTCTGGATGAAGACAAGCCCTGGTACTCCATTTTCCCAATTGACAATGAAGAGTTAGTGTATGGCCGTTGGGAAGACAATATCATCTGGGATGATCAGGCAATGGAAACCTACTTGGATCCCCCTGTCTTAACCCTTGATCCAAATGATGAAAACATAATTCTAGGTACGTTTATGACATCCAGAAATTTGACTTGAGTGGGAAAAGACAAGTGGAAATGAAAGCAGGGGTATATAATCACACTGTGATGGAAATAAATGGACTGGGACAGTACTTATGGCCTTCCTTTGTTCTGGCTTTTGAAGTTAATTTGCAAGTCAAAGGCCTAAGCAGGAGGTGCCAGTGCTAGTAATCTTTATTGGTGTGGTGTACACATTCACCTTCCAAGTTAAATGCACTGACAGGAAAGCAAAAATGTATGTTAAATTTAACGTGATTAATCTGACTCTTGATGTGTTTTAGGAGTGACTGTCTTAATTTGACTTGCATGCATGTTGGTTTGAAGAGGAAAGGTAGGGATGTAAACTTGTGCTTTTAGAAATTCCTGATGAAAAGGAAGAGATGACTTTGAACTCTCCATCCAAGGAGAACAAGAAAGAATCTTCTCTAAAGAAGAGTCGGATCCTGTTGGGAAAAACAGGTGTCATCAAGGAAGAACCACAGCAGGTCAGCATAAGCTTTTGCATCATCTCCAGGGTTAGGAATGATGAGGAAGGAGTGAGGGTTTTTTGGGGTTTTTTTGACACCTCTCTCTCTGTGTTTAAAATTGAATTAGAACATGTCTCAGCCAGAGGTGAAGGATCCTTGGAACCTCTCCAATGATGAGTTTTACTACCCCAAACAGCAGGGACTTCGAGGAACCTTTGGAGGCAACATCATCCAGGTAGTCAAAATAGTCTTCACTGTGAGTGAGGGAGCTTGGGTGTCTTGGTAGGAGGTTTGGTAGCTGAGGGTAGGACTTAGGATTTCTAGAGAAACAGAATTTAGATTGCAGCAGATCAGTTAAGTGTTCATGAGAAGTATTTTTAGTGTTCAATTAAAATTAGTAGTTGGAGCTAATTTTTATTGATTGTCCTGTCAAACTGAGGTTTAGTTGATTGATCTTGCTGTCTCCTACTTGCCATGCTTTTGTTTGGTGTCTTATTATGTAGTATTCTTTGTAAACCAATAGTGGGATGGGAGAAAGAGGTGCAGCTTGTACTTCCACTGCTACTGTGTGTCTCAGTCTGAATATTATAAAATTAATTAAGTTACTGGTGAATTTGAATTACTGCTCACTAGCCCTAAGTGAGAAGGTGATGGTTTTATTCTTATTTGTGGAATTCAGTGACTTCTAAAACCTCATCTGACTCCAGCATCTTCTGTAATGGGAAAACTGTATGTAATTCCAAATGAAGTTCTCTCCCACTGATAGGGATAATGGCTTTACATGTAGTTCCTAGACAGTAAACAGACCCCATCATTGGGAATCATTTGAAATAGTGAAATTGAAGTCATCTCTGTACACAAAGGAAAGATTTTTATATGGAAATAAGCACTTTTCTGTCAAAAGGCAACATTTATGATGACAAGTGAATTTCATTGTGCTTGTCTTACTGCTAGGAGCCCTAAAATTATCCCTGGGCTCTCTTATTTAAGGTTTAACAGCATAGGAGGATGGTCTTACTTTTGAGGGGGTGCATGTCCCTCTTGACACAGGTTTTGTTGTGTATCAGCACTCCATCCCAGCAGTGGAGCTCCGCCAGCCCTTCTTCCCCACCCACATGGGTCCCATGAAGCTCCGACAGTTCCATCGGCCTCCCCTGAAGAAATATTCCTTCGGTGCCTTGTCCCAGCCCGGGCCCCACGCCGTGCAGCCTCTGCTGAAGCACATCAAGAAGAAAGCCAAGGTACAGTTATTCCTGTCTGTGTGCCCTGGCTGCTGGGCTGTTTGAGGAGCTCTTCTCCTGAGGCTGTCCCTTGTCCCTGGCGCAGATGAGGGAGCAGGAGCGCCAGGCCTCCGGTGGCGGGGAGATGTTCTTCATGCGCACACCGCAGGACCTCACTGGCAAGGATGGAGACCTCATCCTTGCTGAGTACAGTGAGGAGAACGCCCCTCTGATGATGCAGGTTGGCATGGCAACAAAGATTAAAAATTACTACAAAAGGGTGAGTATGCAGACTCTGCTGTTGGACGGTGATTTCCCTCTGCCTCTCACTGAGAGCTAACAGCACCTCCATTGCACCTTCCAGAAACCTGGCAAAGATCCAGGAGCTCCAGACTGTAAATATGGAGAAACTGTTTATTGCCACACTTCTCCCTTCCTGGGTTCTCTGCATCCAGGCCAGTTACTGCAGGTGAGAAACAAGGTTTTTACATTTAAAAGACAGATAAGTTGTATGTGGCGTAATAGGCAGAGTACCTTTTACAAACCCTGTTTATTCAATCACAAATAATGCTCAGCTTCCAAAAAAAACCAGCTTTTTTTTGGTTCCAGTTTGTCTCTTTACTTACTAGTAATAGTGATTACTATTAGTAATTAAATAGTAATAGTAATTCAGTTCCTAGCTTGCTTTTTTTTTAAAAAAAAAAATCTCTGTTGTATGCTTTTTAAAATTGTTGTAGGAGTTACAAGAGTTGCAGGAAGTGAATCTTTGCTGTTTTGCTTAGTAATGGCATTAAAAATAATGTTAGAGAGGACTGAAGGGAAAACCAAAGCTGCTTAAGTGCTGGGGAACTCAATAAATAGGTGTTGGAGGGAGAAGAAAACATGGATTTCTCACAGTCCAGGATTTTATATGTACCTTCTGAGAATTGCACTTCCTGGTTTTGGATGCCAGTTACAAGTCAGATGTACAGATTTCTGCATTTATTAGCCTCTCTCTATTGTTAATATATATTTACATTTGAGATGGGAAGAGGAAATAAGAATGTTTAATGACTGCTTGGCTAATAATCCATAAATGTAAATATAAATGGATTTCAGTTAATACTAGCTGCTCTTGCTGCAGCAATAATTCTTCCATTCTGTGCCACAGGATAAAGGTAAGGTGAAAGTTCATATTAGAGATTCATCACAGAACTAACAATGCTAATTGTGTGTTGGGCTGGTTTCTGTGCTCTTTTGCAGATGTTTTCTTTCTGTCTTTTTTTGAAAGTACCTCATTAAAGGTCCTGAAGTACCTCCAAATGTCCAAAGAGGCCTTCAATCTCTGCATTTGTTCTAGTGTTTCCTAAGCTTTTGTTCTTCATCCTTAACTACTCCCTGCACATCTCCATATGCTGTGATATAAATGGTGGTATACCATTGCCATGAACCTTGGGACGCTGGTTTTTTTTTTTTTAAGATCTTTTTTGTAGATTGCATCACAGAAGATTTGATCAAAACCTGACTTTTGAACTTTGATTTGTTTCTCTTAACAGGCATTTGAAAACAATCTTTTTCGGGCCCCCATCTATTTACATAAGATGCCTGAAACAGATTTCCTGATCATCCGGACACGGCAAGGCTACTACATTCGAGAATTGGTGGATATTTTTGTAGTTGGGCAGGAGTGCCCACTCTATGAAGTACCTGGTCCCAACTCTAAGAGAGCTAATACACATATTAGAGACTTCCTGCAGGTATGTGATAAGAGATTTTTTGGGGATCTGAGGGTTCTTTGGAGCAAGTCTTGATTTGAGAATCTCACTGTCCTGCTGTGACTCCCTTTTTTTGTTTGTTTGTTTTCTTGTACTGCAAGAGTTGGATGTTAACCAGACAGGCCATTTTGGTTTTCATTTAACCAAAGACTTATAAAATGTTTCTTCTGTTTTAATGGCATCCTATCTGATAAGTAAATGATACATGCTTTTTATTACCAGAATAAAAGGTTACAAGATCATATATAAGTGTACAAAACTGAAGAAGTTAGGGTGAGTTTTCAAGTGGTTGTGCTTGTAAAATGACACTTTGATGGGTTTTATTAAGAGACAGTTAAGGAATCTTATCACTGTGCTATCAAGAATTAGAGTTGCTTCATAGGTCTTGTGGTGGTTGAGCTTTCAGACTATCTATAAGCATTCAATAATTATCCCCTGATTCAGATTTTGGAGAAAATTTCTATTAATTTACTGTCAATTAAATTCAAAATTATAACTCGAGGTATTTGCAGAGGAAGAAAATTTCTGTACTAAAGCATGAATGTTTCTAATGTGACAACACAAATTTTCAAGACAAATAATTCTTCCACAACTCTTTCTCAAAAACAGCTGAACCTGAAGCAGACACGAGGCTTGGAAAACTTCACTGATTAAATTTATAAGAAACAACGGTTTTCAAGTAGGAAGTCTGAAGCAATCACCAGAAACATGGTCTGTGGTGTCTTTGCAAGTTTGTTCATTGTTTCTTTGGACAAATGGGTCCTGTTTTGTAGGTTTTTATCTATCGACTCTTCTGGAAGAGCAGGGACCGTCCGCGCAGGATCCGCATGGAGGACATCAAGAAGGCCTTTCCCTCCCACTCCGAGAGCAGCATCCGCAAGCGGCTCAAGCTCTGCGCCGACTTCAAACGCACGGGTACTGAAGGGTTTTGTGTGGGGGTCAGCCACCCTCTGCTGCTCTTGGAGCTCCAAATAGAGCACTAGGAGGGAGCATCTGCTCCTGGTAAACTGTTCTTGAAAATATCTACTTGTAGAATTGCAATGTAATCTGACCAGGAAGGGTTTTTTGTTCTAATTTTTAAGGATGTGCACTTTCTTTTGGCACAAGTGTGTTTGATGGTGAGAAGTGACTGCAGTTTAGACATTTTTAATAACCCTTTGGGCAGTGATTTACTCATTAAAGACACCAACACAAACACATTTCCTTCTGTCTGTGTGTGACTGTGTTGTGTTTTGCAAGCAAATACACGCAGATGAAAGCTGGGACTGTGATGGCATCTAGGGAAGCTACTCAGTGTTTGACCTCTGCATTTTTCAGGGATGGACTCAAACTGGTGGGTTTTGAAGCCGGATTTCAGGTTGCCAACAGAGGAGGAGATCAGAGCCATGGTGTCCCCAGAGCAGTGCTGTGCCTATTACAGCATGATTGCAGCTGAGCAGCGGCTCAAGGTAAATCCTGGCTCCAAGGCAAATTACTGACACCCTCTGAGGGGTCAGCCTAGGTAACACCTTCTGCCTAAAGCTAATTCTGCTATATAGGAGGCATGTTAGGTCCTTCACTGTTGTGTCACTTTGCTAAGTTTGCTGCTGCATCAAAGGGAGTTAAGTTTTAAAGAGAGAAACACTGTATTCTTACCACCTATTATCTATAGTATTGAATTAGCTGTGCTCAAAAGTACCAAAGGGAAGGTACAAGAAAGGGCTTATGTTTATACCTGGAGCTCTACAGCAGAAAGTAACCAGCAGGTGGCTGTAAGAGACAGTAATTATTTTTTGAAGTTGAGTGCACTGTTTAGTTATGGAGTTTGTCAAAATACTGGGCAGTTTGACATCTGTTCTACTGTTGGTCACTGAATGTTGCAGACTGTCTGTGGAAGTTTGCTTGTTCAGCATGTCAAGTCTCCACAGAGACACTTCTAATTCTGTCTCCAGTAACCTTCTTAAGACCTCAACTTCTCATTTTTTCCCTAATATTTCTCTGCAGGATGCAGGTTATGGGGAGAAATCCTTCTTTGCTCCAGAAGAGGAGAACGAAGAGGATTTCCAAATGAAGATTGATGATGAGGTATCATCAGAGTGATGCATGAGTGTGTACACCAGTATGTAAATTTGAATGTCAGGAGAAAAATGATGTCTTTATATTTAAAGGACGTATTTAAAGTAGGATTCAGTGGTTCAAATGTTCACACAACTTTCCTGGGAACTTCTGCTGGCAGCTCATACCTATCTTTGGTGATTGTTCTTGCAGGTCCTTTCAGGACTAGGCCTTTTTTTTTACCTTAAATGCCTTTTTGTGAGTTCCTTGGCACTTTGGTTATTCATTGAAGTGTTATCAGGGCAGCTGAAGGATCAAGAAGAGAAATTCACCCTCATTGTGTCACTTGAAAAGACGGGAAGAATTCCAAAATAAAAGCTTGGATTCTAATGGGATTATGATTGTTTATTTTCTTGCTGGCAGGTGCGCACAGCCCCCTGGAACACCACACGAGCCTTCATTGCTGCTATGAAGGGCAAGTGCCTCCTAGAAGTGACTGGTGTCGCTGATCCCACTGGTTGTGGGGAAGGATTTTCTTATGTCAAGATTCCAAACAAACCAACCCAGCAGAAGGTATAGTTCCCAAGGAGCAGTAGGTGGGAAGTCTTGTGGGAGAGGTAGACTAAATAAGGGACATGAGGAAGAGAAAATATCAGAGGAACCTAGGAAAGACTTCTATGACAGTAATAGGTTGAATCTTCCTCTGAACAGGACGATAAAGAGCCTCAACCAGTGAAGAAGACAGTGACGGGCACAGACGCAGATCTGCGCCGACTTTCCCTCAAAAATGCCAAACAGCTTCTGCGGAAATTTGGAGTGCCTGAGGAGGAGGTGAGTGTGAGCTCAGAGCAGACTGCAAGCTTCACTAATGGCTTTAGCAGCTGATGGTGGAAGGGATGTATAAATTTCCACTTTGACCTCGTGTGGAGAGGAATTGAAATCCACAGCCAGGTACCTCAGCCAAGTGTCTCTAAAACAGATTTTTCTCTTCCCAGATAAAGAAGCTGTCCCGGTGGGAGGTGATTGATGTGGTGCGTACCATGTCCACAGAGCAGGCACGCTCAGGGGAAGGGCCCATGAGCAAATTTGCCCGTGGCTCTCGCTTCTCTGTGGCAGAACATCAGGAGAGATACAAGGAAGAGTGTCAGCGCATCTTCGACTTACAAAATAAGTATGTTCTTATCTGATGCTCACAGCCCTTAACCCCACCCTGTCCCCACCTCAAAAGTTCAGCATGCCTGGGGTTGCTGATATGTGGTGGTGTAGATGTTGATTCAACTTGTTGGGCCCATGAAATAGAGCACTAAGAAAGAGGCTGGTAATAGAAATCCTCAGGTTTAGTGTCTTGCTGTCATGCTGTCACAGACCTTTTAGAAAGGTAAAATGTGTTGCATAGTCACAACATGAGATGTCCTGCAGTTCCACACATTATTTCCTTTCCTTTTTTTTAAATTGTTGTGAGCAGTTTGCCATCTCTCTCTGGTAGCAGTTACCAATTCTATGCCCTATTCTTCAGAACTGCCAGAAGAATTCATGCATTATTCCTTGTTCTGGCCTGAGACCTGAAAGTGGTAAGGGTATAGAGTACTGTTGATGAAGAAGAGTTCAACTTTTTGGAGAAGATAGTCTTGGGACTGTTGATCTTTTAGACATGGAGGTTAAAAGGCAGGCTGAGAAGGGAATATATTATGCCTGTTGTGGTAGTGATTTGTATCATTAATTCTCAAACCTTTGCATCATTTTTACCTTTGTATTTCTGGGAAATACAATTTCTGGTTTTTTCTTTTTTTATTTGGGAGAGCAACATTCACTGACTTTCAGGATGCCTCCTGTTTCAGGGTTCTGGAATCCACTGAGATCCTGTCAACAGACACAGATAGCAGTTCAGCTGAAGACAGCGACTTTGAAGAGATGGGAAAGAATATTGAGAATATGTTACAGAACAAGAAAACTAGTTCTCAGCTCTCTCGGGAAAGAGAGGAGCAGGAACGGAAGGAATTGCAGAGGATGCTCCTGGGAGAAGACAGTGGCAATGACAAAGACAGGGGCAAAAAGGACAGGAGAGACAAAAAAGGGATGTGTAAGTAACTGCAACCACTAGAATTATGCCTGGGAAGGGATGCAGGACTCTGTGTCAGTCTGCAAAGTGTGCTGGTCTGGCCTCTCAAGAGAGTGTAGATTCCTTACAGGGAGAATGTATAAACATGCTTATCTGGGGCTTTTCCCTCTCTGGGGGTTCTTCCTTCTCTTGAGCACTTAGTGGCTGAAAGTGCATGTAAAGTGTATCCTTTGCCTCATATCTTTTGTTTATTTTGATCTATAAACTTACTCTGGTATTTCTTTAGATAGTCACTGCTGCTTCCTGCTTAAGTTTCCTTTTTTTTCTATTTTGAGTAGGGGTGGGTCAGGGGGAGCTGGTTTTTTCAGTATTTTTCTCAAGATGTTTTTACATATAGTTCCTGCAACCATTTTATGGTTGTGTATAGTTCCCAAGGAGTTGGATCTTCTGCTTACACACAGCTCTGTGTGTGAAGCAGGCACAGTCTGCAGGCTGATAGCAGTGTCTGTTACACTGTGTGCTGTGGCAGCATGTTTGGAGGTAAACTGGGCAGCTGCCAGGTTTGGATCTCCTGGAGATGTGCTTGTTTTAAGTGCATTCCAGCAGAGAACTTGACATGTCCTGACTGGCTGGTAAAACGTTTGACCTGTGAATGAACTCCATGAGGGTGCCCATGACCACTGTTACTTGTTGAAAGTGTGTGAGCAAAGCTGAGTCAATGTTATTATTGCCATCTATTCTCAAATTGGGAATAAATCACTAATATATACTTACTGGAATGATTTATAAGGGATATATGGAAGTTTTTTGATGATTATACCTCATGAAAAGATACCCAGTGTCACTTTGTACAAAACCTCTCAACCTTAATTATGAATGGTGCTGGAAAGATTCTGTGGTCACTTGACACACTGGTTGGAATACTCCTTGGAAAACTGGATAATTCTTGACCCTCAGTTTCTGCCAGATAACCATACCTATGATGAAAAGCACTGTAGCTAATCCATCTGGAGGGCCAGAATGCAATTGCCTTGCAGTTTGCACCTGTGGGTCCTTGTTGACTGTAGCTGTTCCTTTTGGCTTTATAATCTATGTGGGTGATTTGTTTCAATTTGATTTCATGTCATGATAAGAGAACATAAACAAGCAAGGTAAAGATTTCTATTAGGTTTTCCTGAATGTGTGTCTGGGAAGTTTTTAAGCCAAAACTCTCTGCTGTATTTAAACAGTGATATTTCTACAGTGTGGAAAAAAAGTGAGAAGCATTTTCTTGTGTCAACAGCTTCAGCAGCCTCAGCAAACTCTCACAAGGATGATGACACTGCCTCTGTGACCAGCCTGAATTCTTCTGCCACCGGCCGCCGCCTCAAGATCTACCGCACGTTCAGGGACGAGGACGGGAAGGAATACGTGAGGTGTGAGACGGTGCGGAAACCCGCGGTCATCGACGCCTACTGCCGCATACGGACCACCAAGGATGAGGAGTTCATGTAAGGCCCTCCTGATCTCCTTTTTCTCCCTTCCCTCTTTGCCTGTAGGCTTATTTCATTCCGTTGACAGTATGAAGAAATGTAGAATTGAGCCCGGCGCAGGTAGTTTTGGAGAGGAGCAGAGATTTAATGGCTATTTGTTTGTAGGGTGTCACAAGCTTGGTGCATTGATTGAGCTGCCAGAAGAGTACCTGGCAAATCATGAATTAGGCTGAAAAAAGTCTGTATTTTTTTTTGTGCCCACCCAGACGGAAGTTTGCTCTATTTGATGAGCAGCACCGTGAGGAGATGCGGAAGGAGCGGCGCAGGATCCAGGAACAATTACGGCGGCTAAAGCGGAACCAGGAAAAAGAGAAACTCAAGGGCCCTCCAGAAAAGAAACCCAAGAAACTGAAAGAGCGTCCAGATTTGAAAGTAAGCATATCCATACAGGTTTTGCTGCTGGAGAAGTTTTCTGTTCTAGTCATGTACTAAAGATCTCACTGGGGGATTTTAATGATGCTTCGCCTCAAAACTAGGAGGCCATATATGAATTCTGATCTCTCACCTTCTATTTTTGCAGCTAAAATGTGGAGCATGTGGTGCAATTGGGCACATGAGGACTAATAAGTTCTGCCCTCTTTACTACCAAACAAATGCTCCACCTTCTAATCCTGTTGCAATGACAGAGGAGCAGGAGGAAGAGCTAGAAAAAACAGTCATTCACAATGACAATGAAGAACTCATTAAAGTAGAAGGAACGAAAATTGTCCTGGGAAAACAGTTGATTGAGAGGTAAGGGAAAAAGCAGAGAAACGGGTGGGGATAATAAGAATGAACAATGTAGAGCTTAATGAGGGCTGGAGAAAGTATTGTGCTTTTCTGTTTGTGCCTAGTGCTGATGAGGTTCGCAGGAAATCCCTGGTCCTGAAGTTTCCTAAGCAGCAGCTTCCTCCAAAGAAGAAGCGTCGTGTAGGGACAACGGTGCACTGTGATTATCTCAATGTGAGTGAAGTGTTCCTGAGCTGATTTCAGCACCTCTATTCCTATTTGTACCAACTGGCCAGGCCCTTAACTGCTCCTGTGCAACCTCCTTGTGTCTCCTCATGCCTGCCCATAAAATTAATAAGCTAAATTGTCTAAGATTTCTGGGAGTAAATGTTTTGCATCTTGGAACTGCCTTCATTTTTCTGATTCTTATTTCTTCAGCGTCCCCATAAATCCATCCACCGGCGGAGAACAGATCCCATGGTGACACTCTCATCCATCTTGGAGGGCATCATCAATGACATCAGGGATCTTCCCAATGTAAGTTTAAGCTATGACACCCAAATCCTGCATTTCAAGCAATATGGTTGAAGTAGGGTATGTGTTGTAGACACTAGAATTTGGCTAGTTTTGTATGGATACGTGTTCAAAGCTCATGTGATTTTTAATTTTTTTTTTCAACAAAACCAGCACAAGATGCATGAAATGTAGCAGTGTGTAATGCCTTTATATATGTGGCACTGGAAAAGATCTGCACTTCACTCTGTTCTCACCAGACTTTACCAGAAACTTGCAAAGTCAAAAGAGTAAATGGAAGATTTGAGTTGAAATGAGAATTTGAAAGTTCAGTTTCTTGAGCTTTGTGCTGCAATCGAAAATACTATCTGAGAATTCTCTGTGAGATTTTCCTTTTTATAATGGTATTAGGGAATATCGTGTAGATGAAAGTGTATGCCATTGTGGGGTTGAGCTTATTCTGTTTTTCCTGGTGTAGTTCAGGAACTGTTTGTGTAAAGGTTTTGTACATTAGTGCCTGTTTAACTGTGGAGGTTCAACTGAGATTAGCTGTGCTAGTACTGTGCTAATAAGCATTTGTTTCTTTTCCTCCTCAGACATACCCCTTTCACACGCCTGTAAATCCAAAAGTTGTCAAAGATTATTATAAGATCATTACCCGGCCCATGGATTTACAGACCCTACGTGAAAACGTCCGTAAGAGGCAGTACCCATCCCGGGAGGAGTTCAGGGAACACCTGGAGCTCATTGTGAAGAACAGTGCCACATACAATGGTAAAAACACAGGGAAATCCTGTTTCTGCTAATACATTGTGCATGGATGAGCTGTGGAACTTTTAGAGTCAACAAAAGCAGTGTAAAAGCAGAACAAATTCACTGCCAGATGGCAATAGTGAACGTGTATTTTTTCAGATGTACCTGAAAGATTGTATTAATGCTAATGAACTAATTAATAAGTAAGAAAGAAGTGAATTCCAGCATGTAGCAGCAACTAAATGATGACTGTGATGTGCTGATTGAAGATCAGTTATGGGTCTGTGTTTTGGGGTACCTCAATGACTGAAAATTTCTGCATGTTTCAAGTCCTGCCTTCCTACTTCATAGCTAAGCAAAACATTGTTTTCAGTAATTACATTATTATGCCATGCTTTATTGAATGAATCTTTCAATGCAAATAGGAATAAATAGTTCACACCCATTGAAGTCAGGTCCTTGGAGCATGCAGCTTTGAGTAGAGTTTGCTGTCATGATTTTGCATATTTTGATTCTTAGTCACAATAAACTTTCTCCCCATTTGGGAAGGTCAGGAAACTAGTTTAAAGGAAATGAAAAAGCTAGTTTAAAATAAAAGTATGGATTCTGTGGTAGAGCATGTATCTGCTAAGGAAAAGTGCTGATTCATTGGGGGTCAGCTTTATTCTGACAGCTGATAGAAAGGTCTTTGTCCAAAATATACTAATTTGACAGAAAAACCTCCTGGCTGCACTGAGTCTGTCTAAGTTGTGCAGCATTGAGGGTAACACAAACAGCACTGGGTTTGTGTCTTTGCTGCTTCCTTTATTATTTTGACACTTAAATCCTTGATTTATCCTAATAAAAAAGAATGGGGTTTTTTTGGTAGTTCTGTTGCAAATACTTGTTTCCATATCTCTGGAATCCTGAAATTATTTAAAGCTGTGGGTTTTTGAATATTCCTTAAAAGTCCATCTTGCCTTCCTTAGCAGTTCTGCTTCACTGACTAGACTTAGTGAAGGAAACAGAAAATTCATGACTTACACTGTGAATATTTGGCAAAGGTGGAGGGCTTGAAGTCCAGTCTGCCAGGCACAACTGCTTTCCAAAAGGTTTCCAAACTTTACCAGAATGTATGCCAGAAATGTTATTTGCTACAAATAACTTCTTCTCATATAAAATGCATGCTGAACTTGAATAATTGTATTGAGAATATACTTAAGTATATACTCCTAACTGTGCCAGAAATATTATCAGTGATGCTTTAGGAGTAAAGATAAATCATATTGTGACATGGGCCTTTTTAATCAAGCTGCACTTGCTGTGTGTGTTTGCAGGGCCAAAGCACTCACTGACACAGATATCCCAGTCCATGCTCGACCTGTGTGATGAAAAGCTAAAAGAGGCAAGTTCTGTGAATGAGTTGTGGTCAGAATGGAGGGGGAGGGATGGTCAGGGGTGGTTGAAGACTTTGAGAATAGAGGATGTGCATGGGCAAAACACCTGGTTTTAGGGAGAGTAGCAGAAGATTAAGGGAGTTCTTCCTTCTACCCCAGAAGGTATTTGATTTTTTGCCATTTTAAACAGTTCCCATGGGAGTCTTTCTGAAAAACCCAGATGCTTATTTCTTACTCTAGTCACTTTATCTTGTCTGTAGGTTTATATTTTGACTATTAGCACCTGTTATTTACAAGTGTTTTCATTAAGGTGAATGGGAGCCTCTCTGGGACAGAGTATCATGAGAGTACAGTTATTGGTCTAGGGTCATCCACTATGTTCCCTACTTCTCATGCAGAAGGAAGATAAACTGGCTCGACTAGAAAAAGCAATTAATCCTCTCCTGGATGATGATGACCAAGTGGCCTTTTCCTTCATTTTGGATAACATTGTGACTCAAAAGATGATGGCAGTTCCAGATGTACGTAACTTGAGTGACTGTGTGTGTGATGTGCAAAATGTGCTGATCTTGTTGTGTTGAAAACAGTGATATTAAATAGAAAAGTCTTCTGTAAAATTATTATTTTGTATTATTTGTTCCTACTGTTGAATAGATATCAACAGGCCTAATTAAAAATCCACCTGTTAAATGTTTTCTCTGTGTCCCTCCTGAACCTAAATGATTGGATTCAAGAAGTCTTGTTATAAATACCTTAAATACATTTGGAATGATAAGTTTCATGACATTTGTAGCTCAAACTGTAGAAAATTCTACACAGAAGCTTTCTAAACCTGGTTTTGTTTTTTTTTTTTTCAGTCTTGGCCATTCCACCATCCAGTTAATAAAAAGTTTGTTCCTGATTATTACAAGGTGATTGCAAATCCCATGGATCTGGAGACCATCCGCAAGGTGTGTAGCCTGAACTGAGCAGTCTCTTGAGAGGTGTTTAGACTTGATCACTTACTGGGTGATAATTCTCTTCCAGAATATCTCCAAACACAAATACCAGAACAGGGAGACTTTCCTGGATGATGTTAACCTCATCCTTGCCAACAGCATTAAGTACAATGGTAGGTGGTGGAAATAAGGCTTCAGCTGCCTTTTGTACTTAATTCGTCTGGGCATCTGTACTGCCAAAGTGTGTTGGAGCCTGAGGCTGTGAATCATGGACTTGATGATTGTTTTCCTTTCCTGAGGAAGGAGATGCTCAAACAGTGCTGTTTTCACTGTCACATGAAGCTTTTTTACTCTCTGGTGCAGAATGAGGCAGTAACATTTGGGGAGGATGTTCTGCTTGCTCAGTACACATCTCTGATCCAATGATTTCTTTCTGGGCATTTCCTTGAGACAGACAGGGTGCAACTTGTGTCCTAAATCACACTTTTAATGCTGGAACAAACTGGTTGTGCAATTTTAGCCAAATGTGAGCCCTGCTTTGTATTTCTCCTTACCTCAAAAGGTGTTGGGATTTAGGGGCCTGTGAAACCAAAACCTGTCTTGCTGTCTTGGCAGCTGAAATTGAAAAAGCTTTTAGAGTCAACAAAAACAACATAAAAGCATTTATAAAGAGATTTGTTTCTTACTACAGGGTCAGACAGCCAGTACACAAAAACAGCCCAGGAGATTGTAAACATCTGTTACCAAACTTTAGCTGAGGTATGTGAACAACTTTACTGGAATATTTACAGTTTGAATTTTCTGTTCTGCAACCTTAGCAAGCTTTTTTGTTCTTAGTATGATGAGCACCTGACTCAACTGGAGAGAGACATCTCTACTGCTAAGGAAGCAGCACTGGAGGAGGCAGATCTGGAAAGTCTTGATCCTATGACCCCTGGTCCCTACACTCCACAGGCAAGTGACCAAGCAAGGTTTTCACTTTCTTTCAGTTTCAATCTCCTGTGTGTTTGATCCTGATTTTCCTCTTTGTTTCATGTTCTCCATCTGTCTGCAGTTTGTCTTTTAGTAGAGTATCTTGTTAGATGGTGTGCTAACACTTACTTGTTAAGAATAAATACAAGAAGCAGTTCTGATGCTTCAGAGAGTGAGATACCTAAAACAAAGAGAGACATTTCCCATGCAAGTTGTAAAACTGGTCTAAAGATGAGCTCAGGAACAGCTGAGTGTTGGTTGGAAGGTCAAGGACTGTGCAAGTGTAACGTTTAGAAACCCTCAGAAGTCAAACAGTGGACAGGTAAGGAGAACATGAGGACAAAACATGGATGTAGAGCAGAGAGGAATCCAGGGAGCTGTTTGGTAGTGGTATTGTTGGAAGGCTCACTGCTGTGGGTAAAGAAACAGCCTAATATGGTCACAAAGTCCAACTCTGCCCTCATTGCTGGGATTCTTTACATCTCTTTGTTCCAGTTCTGGTGGAATATAACGTTTTTTAACCTTTATCATTATTTTATAGCAGACAATTTGTGTGTCAGGTGTTTTCTATGTGTTACACAAGTTCATGCTGGGCTTCTTTTCAATATTTACAGTATGGCAAAGATTTATAAGCTAATTGACCTTTTTAAAAAATAATTCTTATTATTTTGGGTTGTTTTTAAAAACATCAGTTTAAAACTTTCACCAGGAATGAAAAGTTAATTCATGAAAACTAAAATTATCTTTGGATTTTGCCTTTGGAAAAGCAGGGGATGTCATCCACTGTCTGAGAGGTGCCTTTTGTTTATTTGGCAAAGTTCATAGGCCCTGGGAAAGACCTCTGTGTTGATAATTGAATGATAAAATGCAAATGTTGTGGTATAGGAAGACAAACCAAAGCTTTTTTTGCAGTTGTTCATCCCAGTTGTAGACCAATAATTTTTCAATTCTCTGCAAGTCTGATGTAATTACATCTGGAAAGCTGCATTTAATTTTAGCGAAGTCAGAGCAATAAAGAAGGGCTTGAAGTTCAGGAACAATTTAAGGTCTTATAAAGATTATTTTTAAGAGAGAAATGAGTTCAAAATTCGTTTAGGCAAGAAGTATACAAAGACTGTATGGCTGAGCCAGGATAGCAGGACACAGATAGGTTTGGGGCAATATTTAACACCCTCCCAACCATCCCTCCCCACAAAAATACCCAAAATATAACATTTTAGGAAGGTAGAATGTGTTGCTAGAAATGATGATGGAATTCAACGGGCTGGGAATACTGAAACTGAGTATCATGGAAAAATCCTCATTAACTCTTCAGAGGTCAATCTGCATGCAAACTGCAGGTTGCCTTTTGGAACACTTTATCCAACTCCCCTTTTTCTTGCTTGTGTCAGCTTTAGGGGTTGGGGCAGTGATTCACATAGGACTGATGGGAAGCTGAAGCTTTGCTGTTTCACATGGGCTGTACTTTGCCCAGTTCTGTTTGGAGCATTTGGGGCTAACACAGTTCCCATTGTAGGAAGTCAATGAAAAGGGCCAGGCTGAGTCAGACCAAAGGTTGATGTAATCAAGTCTCCTGTCTCTGGCAGGGAACAGAAGTAGGTGGATGCAAACATACAGTGATCATTTTTACAGCAAACCCTCTCTGCTTCTGGGAATTGCTTTTTTAAAGCTCCCTTAAACTTGTGTTGCACCTGGACCATTGTATTCATGAGCTGCAGAGAGGTCTGTTCTCCATAAATGTATTGAATCCTTTGGGAGCCCATTTGTGATTTTGGCCTCTGTAGAATAGCACTGTATAGAAGCACTGACTTCTATTTTAAAATCTGCTATTTGGCAAACTTCAAAGCTGAGGTTTTGAGCCACTGCATTTACCCCATTTGTTCTTTAAGAATAATCAGCTCATTTTGATAAAACAGAGTGTAATAATATGAACACTATGCCAAAAAGATGCATTTAGTCCTGAAATCCTGGTCTTGCCTCTCAAGAAACTGTTCCAGTCTCAGTTCAGTGCCTGAGAATGTTCTGTCTCCTGTTTCCACCTGTACTTTAGCCACCAGATTTGTATGATACCAGCACTTCCCTCAGTGTGTCCCATGGTGCTTCATTCTATCAAGATGAAAGCAATTTGTCTGCTATGGACACTCCCATCACTACCACAGGGAAGCGAGGAACTCAGGTCAGAATCCTCCATTTTCTCATCTGGTTGGGGAGTTGTCTTGTATGAGCAAATTACTAAAAGGAGGCAATGACTTTGTAGGAAACAGGTGACAAAGATCAGGTTTTCCAAGCAGAGAAGGGAATATCTTCCAAAAGTTATGATATTTTCTTCATTTTGACTGCTCTGAGGCAAAAGTGGAAAAAAAAAAAAAGCACTGGGAATTGAGACACTGCAAAACAAAGAATAGAGAATCAGAAGCTGCAAAAGAATCTGCCTAAGGGCCAGGTATTTGTTTGCTTCACTACTTCTGGAAGTAGAAACCTGGTGACTCATGCTACAGAGGGTTAATATGCAATCCCTTGTTAATTCTGAATAGGGAAATGGTGAAGGATATTGTACAGATTCAGAAGATCATAATTATGTTATTATGATTGCATCCAGTGACACGAGCTTGGAAGTGATGGTTGCCACTGTAGATACCTTATAGTTGTAAAAGGAAAAGAAAAAGCAGACAGGTTAAAGGGATTAAGTCATTATAAATGAATTTGTTACCATAACCACAGAATATTTTTCCTTAGTCTTCATTCTGTATTAACCAAAAAAATAAATGTTGAAGGTGAGGGAATAGCAGAAAGATATGCAGTAATAGGACCATGAAAATAAATTACCAGAAGAATGAAGAAGGTGAGGAGCCACAAGACTGAAGGTGGTGCCGGAAAGACTGATGAGAGCTATTCTGAACAATGCAGGCAAACAGAGATTGGTTATGAATAGTTCTGTGTAGTGTTGTGGCCATCTGTAGCTTTGTGAATGACTTCTAGATTTGGAAGTCTTCAAGCTTTCTGTAGAAATTTATAGTCTTTGGGACAGAATCTTCATGTCCTCTTTATCTTGGAGTCATGGGGACTGTGGGAAGAACAGGAAGAGAGGGACAGGAAAAGATTTGGGGGAAATGCTGTATGTTTTTAAAATATATTATGAACATAAGCCCTTTTCTTACAACCTAGTGCTATTTTCCAGAAATAACTAGTTAAACAAGGAACTCTGGTGCTGTAAAGCTGGAGATGCCCAATCAAGGATGAGCACATCAGTTAGAAGTGTGTGGAGACTGCTCTCTGACCTTGCAATAAAAAGAATCCTTGCTCTGAGAGTGATACACTTCTATTTTCCTTTCTGTCTTTCCCTTCCTGTACTCCCACACCCACCTCTGTGGCCCAGGTGTCCCTCACACCCCCTGGGTGATGTCCAGTTCCTCAGTGCCATTCTCTGTGTTCCTGTCCAGATGCGCCAGGGGCGAGGTAGGCTGGGTGAGGAAGACTCTGATGTGGATATTGAAGGATTTGATGAGGATGATGATGGGAAGCCAAAGACTCCAGCCCCAGTGAGTATATTTACAGAAATCCCAGCCATAGTGTCCGTGCTGGCTTGCAGGGTTGTCTGTTGAGTCTGCTGCCTTGAGGCAGGCTCTGAAATGCAGTTTGGGAAAGGTAGCATTGTGAAATGAGGGAATAGTTCAGAGTAGAAATGGCAGCAAGCTTCACCATCCCTGTTTGTGTGACCCAGGAAGTTGAAGATGGAGATGGTGACCTTGCTGATGAAGAAGAAGGATCAGCCCAGCAGCCCCAGGCCAGTGTCCTCTATGAAGACTTGCTTATGTCTGATGGAGAGGATGATGATGATGGGAGTGATGAAGAGGGAGATAATCCTTTCTCATGTAAGTGTCCTTTTCTGATTGCTCTTTAACCCAGCTGTTCTCATGCTTCCACACTAAAACATGCAGTACAGAGCAGAGACCAAAGGGGCAAGATGAGAAAACTGGGTGAAAACAAAAGTGGAATAGGAATGCTGTAAGTACAGACACCCATGAATGCAGAGTTAAGATCTTGTGAATTGTATTTCATTAAGTGAAACTGCAAATGGTTCTGAAAACACTGCAAATATGATTTGACATGCAGAGCCAGGAATGGGTAGCTTAGTAAAAGTACATGTATTTTGATATGAAATAGGGTTATCAATGTTAAATGCAAAATGTTAAAGCAATGTTATTGTGCACAAGAAGAGGTGTACAGAGGTTATTCAGACTGTTTCTGTGTTTTAATACAAACTTATGCAGAAAAGCACATAGTGCTGTTTAGCAATGACTTTTGAAAATTATTAGAGGGGAAGAAGGGGGAATTTTTCAGAGTAGACAAGACATAAGGCCTTTCTGAGTTATGGTGGTAATGAGATTGCTTTGGAATAACATCAGAATTGGGCACTCAGTAGGTGGTGTCACCTCCCAGAAACCTTTACTGCTGCCTTGAGGAGACACGACTTTGTAAACATTCCTCACAGTCAATACTGCAGCCTTTAAACACAGACAGTGGGCATGTAAGTGATGGATTTGTGACCAAATATTGGCTCATTACACAGCTATCCAGCTGAGTGAGAGTGGAAGTGACTCAGATGTGGAGCCCAATGCAGTGAGACCCAAACAGCCTCATGTTCTTCAAGAGAACACACGGATGGGCATGGACAATGAAGAAAGCATGATGTCCTATGAAGGAGATGGTGGGGAGACTTCTCATGTTATGGAGGACAGCAATATCAGGTAATTAGAGCTGGGAATCCTGTTAAAATCCCTTCTCTTAAAGATTTTTGAAGTGTTCATCATAAAAATCTGAAGAGTATCTCACATTTTTCTTAAAGTTATCTTGTGACTGTTCTTTCTGTTGCATCCATAATTACCATTTATTCTTAGTGACAGAAATTTGGGGTTGCTGTTAGATTTTCACTAATAAAAATATCAATTAAATTCAAAAAATCAACCAGTTCTTTCTTTCAAGTTGGATGATTTCTAGTACATAATGGTTTTTGATGGCAGGATAAATAAAGGTTTTTAGAAGCTATCTCAAACTACAAGATGCCTTTGAAGTTGAAAAGTGATTTAGCAGATTAACTTTTTCTTTTTAGCCTCTAGGAAAAAGCATGTCCTGACTTGAAATGCAACTGCTTAGTTGAAGTCCAGAAGTATAGGAATATGCATATTCTGTATTTTGGAGGGTGTTTAATTATTAGAAAATCAAAAGTACAACAATATCAGTTTGTTTTCTGGGGTTTTTTTGCATTTGAGAGAACAGCAACCTACTCTCCCTTCTCCAGGCATTCTATAGAGTATTTGATTCCCTGTTCTTCTAAGTGTGGAATTTAGTTTCTTAGTGCCATTATTGATATTTGCCTAATAAATCACAGGCATCAAGAGCTGATAGGTAGCTGGGCTGGCAGGCAATGATCAGTCCAGCCCAGGAGCTTGACAAGAGTCAGCAGGAAGTGCTTGAGAAGATGAGAATGGGCTGAAAACAGTCCTGCACTTGGTGTCTGCAGCGAAGGTGACAGAAGCTGCTGTTGGAGCCATCAGCTTTTCCTGCCTGGAGTGTATCAGAGTGGAGTGAAGATACTGGAATTGTTTCATTGGAAAACTGTTTTTTCTTTAGTTTCTGTTTAAAAAAGCTGGCCAGTGACAGAATTGAAATGCACAGCGGTTCCTAATGTTCACAGGACTTCAAGCCAACGCTTACAGCAGTTAAATACAGAACTGCTGGTATCAGCAGCTCATTTGAAATTATTTTCTTCTTTCTTCTAGTTATGGCAGCTACGAAGAACCAGACCCAAAGTCCAACACTAGAGACACAAGTTTCAGCAGCATTGGAGGGTATGAGATCTCAGAAGAGGAGGAAGAGGAAGAGCAGCAGCGCTCTGGGCCAAGTGTGTTAAGTCAGGTCCATCTGTCTGAGGATGAGGAGGACAGTGAGGACTTTCACTCCATTGCAGGAGACAGTGACCTGGACTCAGATGAATGAACTCCCTTCCCTGAGATGATTGTCATCCTGGGCCACTCTTGGCTCCTGAATTTCTCTTGTCCCAGTTTGGTGTAAGGAACAGTGTAGTGTGGGCTGTGTTAACAAGATATTTTTTAATTTTATTTTTAGATATAATATTTTAATTGATTATAAAATATGTCATATGAATGGGTAAACGGTGAAAAATAAGCTTTTGACAAGCGTGTCCTGCTGAAGCCTTGGCTTGTTGTAGTCTGTACTGGCTCCAGAATCCAGATACAGATTTGTGTGGTTTGTTCTTCAGTCTTTATAGATGTAAAGTAATTCCTCAGAAATACTGGCCTGTTGGATATGTGCATGTCTGTCAGGAAAAAATGCTTGCTCAGAATGAAATACTTCTTGTTGATGAACAACTGTAAGGCAATTTTCATTTCATAAAGGGGAGCTTTTTCTCTAGGACCACAAATACAGCGTCTGATGTCTGACCCCTGAGTGGTTTTGGGAAATGCCTACTACCAATACTTCAGAAACAGCTGTCCTACTTTTTCTCTAAGTTGCTATTACTTCCAGAAACCAGACTTTGGTCATTTGAGCCTTTAGGATAGCTCACGATTCACCGGAGACTGCTAATTTTCAGTGCCCCGGGAAGCTGTTGGCAGACCCCGGGAGTCCTGACGTGTGGCTGACGGAGCTCATGGAAATACAGCAGGAAAGGGGATACAGACACCTTTGCTGCTGTGTCTCTGCGGGGCCGGGACCCGGTGAATGAGTGCAGGTACAGTGAGTTCTGGTGTCCCTGTGACTGAGCTGCACTGTCTCGGTGAGCTGCGGTGTTCGGTGACTGAGCTCTGCTGTCCCGGTGATTGAGCTCTGCTGTCCCGGTGATTGAGCTCTGCTGTCCCGGTGATTGAGCTCTGCTGTTTGAGGTCTGCTGTCCCGGTGACTGAGCTCTGCTGTTTGAGCTCCGCTGTTTGTTTGAGCCCGGCCGTCCCGGTGAGCGCCGGTTCCGCGGGGCCACGTGCGGGGGTACCGGGAGGCGGCGGCGCATGCGCAGTCCCGCCGCCTTTGGCGCAGCGCTGCGCGCGGAAGGATAACCCTGGGGCCAAAGCGCGCCGATTCCAGCAGGTCCCTCCGCCCGCCGAGCGGCAGCGCTGCCCGGCGCCGCCCGGACTCCTTTCCGCGGAGATAGTTCCGGCCGCGGCCATTCGGTACCGCCGCCGCCGCCATTTCGGGAGCGCCGCCTCAGCGCGCCGCGACCGCGGGCAGCTCGGCCCGGCCCGAGCGCACCTTCTGCCGTCACCGCCACAGCCTCCCCGGCCCCTGTCCCGATGGCGACCTCCGTGGGGAACGTGGCGGACAGCACAGGTACCGTGCGCTGCGGCGCCCCCGGGGACGGGCTGGCCGGGGACAGCGGGGGCCGGGCCGTGTTCTCGCCCCCGGGGCCGCTCCTCGCTCACCGGGCCCGTGCCCGGCGGAAGTTTCCAGATGCGGCAGCGCGGGGGTGCCTCCGCCGCCTCCGTGGGGGTCTGTGCGCCCCGGGCCCCAGCGCCGTCCTGGGTGCGCTCCGGTGGGCGCTGTCCGTGGGCAGCCCCCGGGCCGCTGCCGGGGAGGCGCGGGGAGGTGTGAGTGCGGCGGGCTCGCTGCTATATTTATCAGACTATCAGGTGACTGCGTTAGAGGGCGAAGTAGGGTAAAAGCCTGACCCAAAATGTGTGTTGGTTTGCCCAGAATCGCTCTCTGCACTTAGGCAGGACTTTTTTTTTCAGCAGCCTGGTCGAATGGATGGTGTCCCTGCCCAGGGCGGTGGAATTGGAATGAGATGATATTTAAGGTCCCTTCCAACCCAAACCGTTCTATGATTCTGTGGTATAGCCGAGCTCTAAAGCGCTTTTCTCAACAGTAAGATAGCCTGTTGTATCAAGAAAAGATCCTGCCCTAAATTTAGTTCGCAGATCCAGAACTTGAGGAATGGAGGAAAAAATTGACTTTCTCTGTAGAACAAGGGAAAGAAGTGTTATGCCTACTGAAAGGATGAAAGGACTACACAGCCTTATCCCGCAGATTTTGGGGGTTTCTGTAACCTGAGGGGCAGGAAGAGCTGAAATGATGCCGGGGAAAAGGAAGAGGAGGATTTTTGGAGAAAGTGACGGGATAGCAGTGCAGAGATAGAGATCTAGAGAAATTCAGAGAAGTGCTGCAGTAGGGTATTTCATCCCTTCCCAGCTAGAGCTGTGTGTGTGGTCAGCGAGGCTGCAGCATCCTCTTGTAGCCTGGATCCCTGGGGTAAAGAGCCACGTGCGCGCTGGGACAGAGCCCTGTGCTATCCAGCACCTCCCCGCTGGAGGTAACCACTGCTGTCTGCAGCTAGATTGTGTCTGCAAGGTTGGGCATGAGTGTATTGCAAGTATTTAGGATGGTGTTTGTGAGGAAAAAAGGGCTTGGACGCCTTTCTGATGGTTCTGTGCAGCTTTTTGTTTTGCTTGTATTGTCTAGAAGCCTCAGGGAAGGTCATTGTCACAGTACTGTACTAGACTTTTCCAAGGTCATAGTCGAAGCATTCAGCACAAATTAGCCTAGGTACGGGAATTAATTTATGCAAGACTTGATAAGGGATTTTCCTGGCTGGGATTCCTCACTGCAATTATTTTCTTTACAAATTGATTCAGTGAGCATCCATTCATGGGCTGTCTTACGGATATATTGCACTGCACAACTTCCAGCCAACTTTGTATTAAAAGTTTCACTCGTTGTGGCTTGGTGATGTGGCTGTCCATTTCCGGCTTTTCATTGAACTTCACAGTCGTTTATAAAATAAATGCTTGGAGGTAGATGACTGGCAATTTTACACCGAGTTTGCCTTATCTCTGGAGACAAAGGGTGGGTTGTTTTGTAAACAGAGACACTAGATAAATGAAAGAAAATCTCAGTGTTTCTACTTTGGTTGCTTTTGTTAGTAGATCTCATGCCCAGGTGTTAAATGTGCACCGCCTGCTTTCTTGCCCTGGAAGTTGCAACTTCAGTTTGACTTCTTGCTTTAAGTAGGCAAAATGTAGCATTTGGATCTTGATTGAAAGCTACTTTCCCTGCAGTCATAAGTCTTGAAGTGTAAACTTTTGCGTTGTTTTTTTTTTTCTTTTTCGCTTTGAAATTTACTAGAACAATTGAAATGTAATTGAAGAGGAAATTGAGTTCACGAGATGTGCTCTTCCTCTGTTTGTTTTTTCTGTTTGTGCCATCAGCGGAACTTGAAAATATGCTGACTGCCAGAAGGGCAAAACCTGTTAACAGCGCAGGGGCCAAGTGAGGAACAGTCTGCTGGTGCTCCAGTATTACTGTCAGCATCATTTATAAGTGGTGTGGTTTTCAGCCACAGTTCAACATTCTCATGTTGAATAAAGGTTGTACCTTTTTATCTTTGCCATAGGTTTAACCAGATCCTGAAGTCCACTTTGCCCTTAGTCAGGGTTTGTAAAACAGGAATCTAATCTGGATGAAGATATTTGGTTACTAATTTGTCAGTTATCTGAAAATGAGTGGCAATGATAGTTCCAATTCACTGTGAAACAGTTTATAGCATTGAGAGAGACAACATACTATCTGGAAAAACTACCATACTTACATCATAGAGGACTTGCAGTCTTATATTAAAACCTACTGGTGCTAAAACCCCAAATTAGAAAGTAATTTAAATAAATTGCATCAATCCCAATTTCATAAGATAAACACTAGGTAGTAAATCTGTACCTAATCTCTTCGTGATTATTTTAGCTGTCTTTAAAGTTCTCACAAAAGCATGAGAGTCTCTGGACTTTTGTACTACCTCACTACAAAAATGTGGGCTCAGCTATTGAGGTACTTTCTTGCATTAGGAAAGGTTTATCTGTTTCATTTAGATTGCAAATTTTAAAACTGTAGGATGAGGTGGGAAGTATTTAATGAATGGAATTAAGGGGCTGCAGAATACAGGAGGAAAAATGAGATGCTTGTGTTAATCAAACCTTTTAATAGTAAGAGTTGTTGGTATAAAGGCAGAATTTGAAGGCCAGTACTTTTCTTTAGGATTGATGGTTGTGGGTTTTTTTCCAAACTGCACTTGCTTATTACTTTGTAAGAAATTTTACTTGCTTTTCTCACTTCCGGTTGTTTTGTCTAGAACAGGTGGTCTTTCATTTAAGTATTTCATTCTCCACAGCTGGGTATTAACTACTAAAACTATTTTGTCACTCCTGTTTCAGCTAAGCCTCCAGGAGCAGTAACTCCTTTCCTGTGCCCTGTCTGTTTAATGGTTCCTCCTGTAGGCCAGTTGCATAATCATTGAAGTGTGTGTTTGTCTCTCATTTGATGTTGTTGTTCCAAGACCATTTTTTTTTTCTGTGAAGGGATTTTGACTCCTCAGAGAAAATGTAGGAGTATGCAGGATGCAAGGAATGTTACCCATGGTGCTTTTTTAGCCTTTTTTTAAAAGAGCTTTCACTACTTGCACAGTGAAACTTTCTTTTGTTCAAGTCCTTTATTAAAGTCTTTTGTCTCCTGTCTTTCATTTCCCTATTAAATTGTTAGAACATTTTTTTAACATAGCAAGCATAGGATTTTCAGTTGTGGGGGAGAGTGAGGAGAGTGATTGTTCTGTTAGCAGCACTTCCACTGTTAAGAACTAAAATATATCATGACAGGAGTCTCTTTCAGAATAATGGAAAATGACTGACTCAGAATATTCACATTTGTTACAGTCTGCATTTTTGCTATTATTAGCAAAGATCTTAGAGTCCTGTCACCTGCTGTAGTGTTTCATATAATTTCAAACATTTTCATCCATTAGTTGTGTACATTTTTTTTTCATTGTTTTGTTTTGTTTTTGTTTTGTTCCCATCATCTAACTTTTTGTTTTCCCCCTTTAAATGTTTTGGTGATTCTCCAGAACCAACGAAACGTATGCTTTCCTTCCAAGGGTTAGCGGAGTTGGCTCATCGTGAGTATCAGGCAGGAGACTTTGAAGCAGCAGAGAGACACTGCATGCAGCTCTGGAGACAGGAGCCTGATAACACTGGTGTGCTTTTGTTACTGTCATCCATTCACTTCCAGTGTCGCCGACTGGACAGGTAGGCTTCTTCCTTCTGGGATTTTGCTGCAAATTTGCTACGAATTGGACTCATCAGCTTTGCAACAAACAGGAGGCCTTGCTGTTATTGGAGTGTTATTTTAATATTGTACCTATTAACGTTGGAACATCAGCCACATTGGCAGGATTTACATGTGTTCGTTCCACCTACAGTCTGAGGGTTTCTGGTTTAGGGGTTTTTTCTGCAAGTTGTATAAGACTGTTTCCTGCACAGCAGCATGTTTAGTTAAAGGAGTTTAGTGATCTGAAAGTTGTTTCAGTGTTCTTTCCGCTTGCCTGTTCTTGATCTTGTTTTCTGTGCCTCTAGCATTTTGAACTCCACTTGTTCTAGTTGTAAATTCATGTTTGCTGGTGAAGGAAGTAAGAACTTTTTACTTAGATTTATTTTATGTAGTCTTCTGATTGAAGTTGTAGTAGTTCAGATATGGGAAAATGAGTGAGGATACAACAGAATTTTACATGTAAGTCATGTCCTGCTTCTTGAAAAGAATATCAAGTGGAACATTGCTTAAGGCATACAGGTGTTGGAAGAGGGATTTTTGTAGTGTTTTTTCCTAAGTGTATTGAGCTCAGGTTTTGTGAGGCAACTCGAACCCTTCTGACTGTAAATGAGAGCTGTCTTTGTTCAGTACAACCTAAAATGGGAACCAGGGTGATCAGAGTTGAAAGTGGGAACATAAAGATACAGGACAGCTCTGTAAGTCCAGATTTGTTGGCTGTATGTTTGGCTCACCTAAGCATGAATTTACACTAGAGTAACAAGATAGACAAACACTGAATGTCCAGGGTGGGCTTGTTTGGTTTGGTTTTGGGTTGTGGTTTCTTATTTGCTAACCTGTCTGTTTTCTGCAGGTCTGCTCACTTCAGCACTTTGGCAATCAAACAGAACCCACTGTTGGCTGAAGCCTATTCAAACCTAGGCAATGTGTACAAGGAGCGTGGACAGCTGCAGGAAGCAATTGAACATTACAGACATGCACTGCGCCTCAAACCAGATTTCATTGATGGATATATTAATTTGGCTGCTGCACTCGTAGCTGCAGGTGATATGGAAGGAGCAGTACAGGCATATGTGTCTGCCCTTCAGTACAATCCTGTAAGAAATGCTTTTATTTTATAAAACTCCATTCTTTATGACTGCCTTAGAAACAGAAGTAGCAGCTTTCAAAAAATGAGCAGTAGATAACCCTTCCAGCCTGTATACCATAATGTATAACTTAATGAAGCCTTTAATACTATTTTTAAGGATCTTTGAGAGGCTTTTGTGACAAAAGGTTATATATTGCAGTAAGGACTACTGGTTGTTTGCTTTTCTGTATATGTAACATGCTTACCTTTTTAGATAAAAGCAAGGTTTGGTTTTTCTTTTTTGAAGGCAGAAGCTTCAGTGAATGGCCCCATATTAGTTTTGTGTACTTTAAGTAGTAGTAGAGTGAGAGAATTGATGCTTAGACTTGAATATGAGATCTTGGAAAATCATCAGGTATTACTTTATCATGAAGTCAGAGATTTCATGGTGGTGACCATTGCCTTGGTAAGATTTCTGCTGTAGACTGAGTTAAATTTCCATTGTGGGCTGGTTTACAGGAGTATCACTTTAGGTTTTATAGGC
Organism: Cettia cetti; assembly: GCA_013401135.1. NCBI lineage: Eukaryota > Metazoa > Chordata > Aves > Passeriformes > Sylviidae > Cettia > Cettia cetti. Next base: position 34,549 of record VZUI01089931.1, read on the forward strand.
TGAAACTGATTGTCTATAAGTGACTCCTATAACATTGATCTGGTGTTTGGATTTTTGGCTGTAACTGTTCCACATTGACATTTTTAGTAAGCAGACTGCTGCCCTCTGTTTATTTTGCATCATACTCATTACATTTGTATAGTACTGCTCAGAGTGATAAAGGTATTTGCTTGCTCTTTGGTCAAACATTTAGATAAAAAGTAGTGCAAGTGCAGCATTGGTCCCATGTGCATAAATCCTTTTTCTGTAGGAAAAACAAAAGCAAACCCTGTCCAACAAGATACCAGAACCTTATTTCTCTGTGTTCTTAAGCCAGTGTGAACTTGTCTAACTTGATATGCCAAGTGGTGTGGTAACCAGTGGATGCACTGGTTAGAGTAATGTGAGAGGGTGAGTTTTTTTGCAGGAGTTGAGTTTTGTTTAGGTTAGTAAATCCTTTCATTGGCTTTGACAAAATGTCTGCATTCTCTGTGGGCTTTACTCTTGCAGACTGTGCTTTCATTTCAGACAAATGAAAGAACAAGAACATGTGGTAAAGCTGTTGGAAATGGATGGATTAGTGGACAAAACAGGGAGAAAAGTTTCTTTAGGGATACAGGCAGCAAAATCACTTTATATATCTATCTAAAAGCCATAATGGCAACAGAGTATCTTAAGAGTATAGGTTTGGAGTTGTGCTTTGAAAAAAAAATAAATGGGGCTTGAAATTGCTTACATGTGGCAAAAGGACCTAGCTGCTGGAGGGGCATTTGTTTACAGTTTTTTATTTCTGTATGAAATACTACTTTTTAATTCTTTACAGTTGTACTTTACAGTGCTAAATTTGCTCAGATTATCTGTTGTTTGTAATCTTAGGTTAAGAAAAATAATTTACATACGTGATTTATTTATTAAGAATCTAAGCTTTCTAGAAGACTGTGTTGTTCCTTGCACGTTCTCTGTGAAGTCCTGAAGCTGATGTGTGATTTTGGTTTTGCAGGACTTGTACTGTGTTCGTAGTGACCTGGGGAACCTGCTCAAAGCCCTGGGTCGCTTGGAAGAAGCCAAGGTAGGTGTTGGGTAGAATACATGTAAACATCAGTGTTTTGAAAACTTGAACTTTGCACCAAGTCTTCAAATCTGCGTTGATCTACAGACAGTCCGAGAAACTTCTGAAAACTGAAGGCACTGAAACACCCCAGAGTAGTTGCAGGGCAAGATATGGCATGTCCATGTTTAAAAAGTTGGTTTAAGTCAAGAAATGGAAAGTTACCAAGCCTTGCTGCTGAACTAGACTATCTGATACCATTCTGAAGTATTGGGCAGGGGCTCCAACATGCTTTCATCTGGAAATAAGTAACAATCCTTCAGATCTGAGGCTTGCCTGCTGGTGCCAAGCAGAGAGCCTGTGGTTAGCTCCAGATCCCTGTACGATGCAGGTGCTATTGAAAAGGCTGCTCTTCTAAAGTCCTTTGTGGCTTGTAAGTGGAGAAGAAACTTATCCAAATGTTACCTTGTAATATTGGCTTTTAAAGATTTTTTTATTCTTTTTAACTTTTCCCTTCCCTTGAATAGTGGAAGAAAGGCTAGTAAATAATAGCTGCAGTATGCGACACACACCACCCCCCCACCCCCATCCCCCAATATCTTTTCTTCATGTCTTCCCTCTCCCCTCCCCCAAAATAAAGAAATCGGAAGGACAAAGCTGGTTTGTTTGGTAAATGAACTGATCAAAAGAAAACTTGCTGTAGTGGAAAGGTGGCTTCTAGCAGTCTTGCGTTTCCTAAACCGAGAATTCGAACACCAAAGACGAGTTGAAAATTCTGGGCACGTTAAAAATTCGGATTGCAGAAAGAAATTGTCTTGTTACAAGCCACCTTACGCGTCCGCGCTGCAGGGGTGAGGAGTGTGGAGAAACCAGAGCCACTCTGGGCTCCACGGCTGTCGCTCCGAGCCCCACGCGCATGCTCAGAAGTGGAGTGTATGAAGAGCGTAGCTGTCTGTTTGGCTGCAGCACCATTTGGGGAGGGTGGGGATCTTTCTGGGGTAAGGGGACACTGCAGGTTTCAAAATTCCATATTGCTTTGTTTCTCACAACAACTTGGATGCGTGTACCAGCCTAGGGCAGCCTGATTGATTTGGTCGGATCCAGGTTGAAAACATTGTGTAGCAGCATTAAGAGTTGAACGGTCTTTGAGACACTTGGTTCTCAGCCCACCAAGCGGACAGCTAACATGAATTGCACTTCACTGCAGCTTTAGTGTGACTGGTATAGGCCAAGACACTGCGCCTGCCTTAGGTTGCTGACTTCTTTGTTTCAGAGCTCTGGAGACACCTAGTTTGAAAGTGTTATTCCGTTTTGTGAGAACTTAATAAACGAGGAAAAACATCTTGAGTAAATTGCAATGTGTTTCTTTGGTTATCAGTCCATTTGAAAGATCAAGCCAGCAGATTCCTTACAGTTTGAACTAAAATTTAATTTCTTTGTAGATGTTTCAGAGCCTTTCTTCCAAAAAAAAAAAAAAGTCCCTGCTGTATGCAATTGCCCGATTAACCCTCTCCCTTCTGCATGTCTCCCTTGTTACAGACAGATTATCCTCATTCCCATGTGTTAAGACATATCCAAAAAAATGCAATTGCTTTGTTGAACTCTTACTAATGATCTTGTTTTATTTTCTCTCTTGTTTTTGGTTTTTCACCACTGATATTGTATTTAGAAGGTTTCAGGTGGGTGAAACCTCCTATTCCATGCGTAAGGTGCCTCGCTGAAGGGAGCTCGAGGCCTGGATCTAGGGCAGACACACACCTCCTCCTCCTCTTCCAGCAAGGAACGCACCGAAAAGTCACATGATGAGAAATATGGTAACGGGTTTGTAACTGCCACAGCAAAACCATTTGCCTCCATGCCTGAATCTTCTGTCTTGTGGCTTCAGAAACAGCTTAAAATATTTAATTACAAGCAAGTAATGTAAGAATATTTTATACTATTAGCCACAAATCTTTCAAAGAAGTAAAGTAAAAGTAAAGTAAAATATTTTTTAAAGAAATAATTGGAGATAGTTAATAGTAAAAGCTTCTAACTCTTCCGGTTGTTCATTTTTTTCCTTTTTTCTTCTTTGTTTGGATTGCAGCGTTCTGCTCTTCTGATGATGCGCTGTGATCCTGCAGTAGCGCAAAGGCTGCGCAGCGGTAACGCGCATTGCGTGCGATTAAAGCCCCCGTGAACGGCCGACTCGATGATTAATCTCTGATCGGGCGACTGCCCGAGCTCCAGGCTGAAGCCTTTCGGATAAAATTGGCTCGTAACGCATTTTTACCGAGTCCAGCCATCAAATTTTAACCACGAGAGTTTGGTGTGGGCCTGTCTGGTAGATTAATGATTCTGGTTGGCTGTTCACTGCACCTTGGGGCAATCACTAGAGCCAAGCAGTTCGCAGCGATAGCGTGGCGCCGTGCTGGGTAGGATGCGCAGCGATTTCTTGCGCTTGCATTACAGGGACCTAAACCTTCATGCAATCCTGTCATTTGAGGTTTTGAAGCTGCAGGAGAGGTTGAATCGTATTTGAGGAACCAGATATGGATGGGGTGTGTCATCTCATTTGACGACCACACTTAAAACTGAGGAATGGCTTTTTCAGTAGTTTTTTTTTTCTTTTTTTTTTTTTTTTAAGTAAAGTCTATCTGATTTAGAATTTTGAAATTTTTAGAATTTTAGAATTTAGAGATTTGAAAATTTTGTTTCCAAGTAAAGTTATTTTTTACGCAGTCATTTTTTGATTTTTACAAACTTAAGAGCGACAGATGTTTCTGGTGAACTACTTGAATTGTTTGGAAGATGATTTCTGTGGCCATCTGGTGTCTGGAGGAATGTTAATCTGTTGCCAGCATAACTGAAGAATGGTGGGCTTGCACCTGGGTTTTGGTTTGCGCTGGCGCAGGATCAACAACAGTTTGCAGCGCATTAGTTTTGGCGCAAGCTAGCCTATACTGCAGGGTCACTTTTGGCTGGTTAGAGAACGCATACTAACAATTATTTTTTCTCATTTTTTTCTTTTTACAAATATTCCCCTTCCCTTGTATCTCTCTTCTTTAACTATTCCAAGGCCTGTTACTTAAAAGCAATTGAGACTCAACCAAACTTTGCAGTGGCTTGGAGTAATCTTGGCTGTGTTTTCAATGCCCAAGGAGAAATTTGGCTTGCAATTCATCACTTTGAAAAGGTAACTACCTAAGGGAGTCAGCTTCACTGTTAGATTTGAGTGCACATGCAGTTGTGCTTGCAGGTGATAAATATTTTGATGGTGGAGAGCTTTGTATGATCCTGTTAGTTAACACCTCCTGTTAATTGTTTTTTTAAACTTGGTGATGTTTCAAACTGCCTGTGTGCTACTAGAGAAACACTTAGAGCTCCCCTAGGACTTTGCACATGTCAAATATGAGAAAATTAATTAAATTGTTCTTCAGCCCTTTTCCCAGACTAAATTTTTAAAAAATCTGATTTGATGATAATGTTTTGCATGCTTTGTGTGTGAGAGAAAGAATCAACTTGGTGCTTGGTGCTGAGAAGAACAGTTTTAAGTGACACATTAATTCCTCTTCTCCAGGGTTATTTTTCACTACTCTTCAGTCTTCTCTAGATTAGTGTCATTAAGTAGTTGTCTGATACCTTCCACTCAGTGTCTAATTGGCATTGTAATTAATTTTATCCTCATCTCTAAAGTTTCTAGAGTGCCCTAAAGCTGAATTTAAGATGTGGCAACTGTTTCTTCCTGAAATTCATGGCTTTAGATCTACAGAAAAAAGTCTAGCCACTCAAGATTTTTTTTTTGTTTAGTTAGTGATAGGTGAAGTATTTTAATTTGGAATTAATAATTCCCATGAGACTTTAAGAGTGGGGCTTGTCAAAGACTCACTTGTAGCTTTGTACTGCAGCTTCTGTAACTTCATCAATTTAAGTGTTTTTTTGCATTTTTTTTTAGTTTAGAAGGGAGCAAAGATGTTTTAGTTAAATGGCTACTGAATTTTCCCTGCATACATGATGTATTTGCTGTTTCCTTGTTCTTGTGAACAAGCATGTTCCTGCACTGGTAAAACTTTAAAATTTGGTTGTACTTTGCAGTAGATAAAGGATACAGAAATTTTTTCTTAGGGTTTCCTCTCTAAAAGCAAGTTAAAGACAACATAGCTTCAGTAGACAGGAGTGTTAAGTATGATCAGCCTAATGTGAAATAATAATATTCTGCAGTAGTTGCAACTCAATAGGTAAGCAAACAAATTTGAAGATAGTAGATGCTACATTCATTTCTACAGATAAATAACTTTGCCCTGTGATTGGTTTGTGTGTTTTCCTTCCTTACTGGGTTATTGATGAAGTTTTAAAAGCTTATAGATTATGTTTATCAAATTTTTAAGAAACAGCAAACAGCTCAGTTTCATAGAAAATGTGTTTCTGTTTAATGCTCAAAACTTCTACTTCAAAAATATTTTCAGGCTGTAACACTTGACCCAAATTTTTTGGATGCTTATATCAATCTGGGAAATGTTCTGAAGGAGGCAAGGATATTTGACAGGTAAGCAGATCAATACTGTTGCTCTCTGTGGCTTGTCAGATGTATCAATACAGATTATGTTCCTTCTGTAAAGTGTCTGTGGACAGGGGTAGCAGATCCTGTAAGATTAGCAAGAAAATGGCTTTGAAGTGCAGACAGACCAGGCTACTGGTCTATTTAAATAAAAATAAAAAATTCAGTGAAATGTACTCTTTCTTGTTGCTTTCTTGTACTTAATGCATTGTCAAAAATGAGAGTTTCTGATGAACATATATTTGAAATAAAGGCTGGGGAAGGTAAAAGTAAGATGCATGAGAAAGACCTTCTGAATGCTTGAATTCTCTGTTTTCATTATGTGATTCAGAAGATAATTTTTGTCTCTTCTAGAATTTCCCTTCTGTGTGAGACAAACTAGAATGCTGGAATTCAGCTAAACATCTGATTGAATGTTCTGTATTTGTGACATCTGCCTCATGTTATTGCCTTGGGTTGCAGTAGTGTTGCTGTGTTGTTGAACTAACCTGTTCTGAGACCTCTAATCTGATACACGAATCTTTTGTTTCTGGGAAAAGATCCAGACTGTGTTGTTTATATGCAATGTACCGTATTGCATCTGTTAATTGGTTTTTAATTTCTGATAGCTGTGGTTTGTGGCCCCAAATTTAATAAAAGCTTGCAGGGAACAGGTTAATTATCTGCACTGCACACAGTCTAATTGATTCAGTGATGTCTGATTTAACCATGAATTAGTGGACCAGCCAGGGGCATGTTTTTCCACAATTTCAGATTTTACATCACCTTTTACACATTAGCTTAAGTATATTGTTGTGATTTCCTTAGCAATTGAATTTGAATACATCAGCCATTTATATAGTGCTATAGGAGCATATAATTAAAGATTTCAGTTTTGAACAAAGTGATGATTAAAGTCTAAGTAAATAATGATAGGTTAGTAGACAGAATAAAGATGTAATGTAATACCATTTATCTTGTTAAAATTGAGTAATAAACTGGCAAAAAATGTAGTAAGGGAAAAAAGATGTTTTTCCTAGTAATGAAGAGTGTTAAAAAAAAAGTAGCTGAAAGCTTTTTGTGTTTTCCAGAAGATTTAACACTGTTCACTCTACCCTGTACCGAGGTAAATAATTCCTTCTCTCTGGAAGATTGTTTACCTTCTCTCTTTTTTTTTTTCCACTTATTTTGTTACAGAGCTGTGGCAGCTTATCTGCGAGCCTTGAGTTTGAGCCCAAATCACGCAGTTGTGCACGGCAACCTTGCCTGTGTGTACTATGAGCAGGGCCTGATAGACCTGGCCATAGACACCTACAGGAGGGCCATCGAGCTCCAGCCCCACTTCCCTGACGCCTACTGCAACCTGGCCAATGCCTTGAAGGAGAAAGGCAGCGTAAGGAGCACTTCTTTCTTCTTAAAATGACAGTGAATGCTTTTTTTAATAGACACCAGCCATTATCAGTTCGTTAAGGTGTAAAGACAGGTGTTAACCTTACTTAAAAGAGAGAACAATTCAGGAAATCTCCATTTAAAACCTTTAAAAGTGATCGTATAATGATTTCTCATAAACGGTGCTTTTACAATAAACTATATTAACAATGCCTCTTTTTTTGAAGGTGGTAGAAGCAGAAGAATGCTACAACACAGCCCTTCGACTTTGCCCCACTCACGCAGATTCTCTCAACAATCTGGCAAACATCAAGAGGGAGCAGGGCAATATTGAGGAAGCTGTCCGCCTTTATAGAAAGGCTCTTGAGGTACAGTGGACTGTGAGGGAGAGGTGGGGGGTTCAAGTTGGGAATGTGTAATAGGACATAAGTTTCTCCCCCCCAAATAAAGTAAGGAAATGCAGTAATAAATTCATAGATATTTTTGCTATGGTCTGCTTGAGATGTTTGAGACAGTCAACTTTTTCTTCCAGGTCTTTCCAGAGTTTGCTGCAGCGCATTCAAACTTAGCAAGTGTTCTGCAACAGCAGGGAAAGTTACAGGAAGCTCTGATGCATTACAAAGAGGCTATTAGGTAAATGGATGCTCCCTGTAAGAGTCCTAGCCTTTCCTAATGGGAAAGTGCCTAGATTTGTACAGGAGATGACTTAGTTGTGTGTTGTAATTTCCATAGTTACTCTTCAAATGGAAAAGTCTGGGTGTGAGCATGTTTTCTCGTCGGAGGAGGAGCTTTTCTTGTTCCTGACATATTCTCTTTAATTTTTCAGAATCAGCCCCACATTTGCAGATGCTTATTCTAATATGGGAAACACTTTGAAGGAGATGCAGGATGTTCAAGGAGCTCTGCAGTGCTACACCCGTGCCATTCAGATAAACCCAGCTTTTGCTGATGCCCACAGCAACCTGGCCTCGATTCACAAGGTAGCACATGGGAATGATTCACTCTTAGAAGAGTGTGGTGGGACACTGTGAGTAGTTACCCTAAGGATATTTTTACCTGCTGACTCATCTGTCTCTTGACAGGATTCAGGGAATATACCAGAAGCCATTGCCTCTTACCGTACTGCTCTGAAACTGAAACCTGATTTCCCAGATGCCTATTGCAACTTGGCCCACTGTTTGCAGGTGAGGAAGATGAGGCTTTGATTGTAATTATTAGGATTCCTCTGCAGGAGATTACTAATGTAAATGTAAAGAGTTAGACTTAATCTTAAATCAGGAGATAAGATTATACAGTCATCAACAGTAATTACAGAAGTTCTTCCTTCCAATTTTGGAAGAAGCATTAATCTTAACCTGTGAAATAACTGATACAGACCAGAGGAAGCTGTTGTCCTAATCTGCATGTTTTTCCTTTTTTATAGATTGTCTGTGACTGGACAGACTATGATGAAAGAATGAAGAAGCTGGTTAGCATTGTAGCTGATCAGCTGGAGAAAAACAGGCTGCCTTCTGTACACCCACACCATAGCATGCTGTATCCACTTTCTCACAGTTTTAGGAAGGCAATTGCTGAGAGACATGGAAATCTCTGTTTAGACAAGGTAGGAGATTCTATACAGGCCAGCTATTGATTATTGATTGAATTTCTTTGGGGATTTTCCTGTTCCTACTCAAAATCTAATACTCAGATTTGTCAGTATTAGTCTTTGTAAGCTTTCTGAGTCACTGACATGTGAAGAGATGGGATGTAATGTTCATAGCTGTTAGTGCTTGTGAGTTTTGAGACTGACTACTTGTACAGGTTGCCATTTATAATTAAAAATGTGCTGTCAGGTGGTGGGAGGGTCTGGTTAACTAATGAAAGATAACACTTTGTCAGAGTGCTTATCTGAGTATCCTGATAATCCTGTCAGAGGTAGTGGTTCCAAGGTGATGCCTGGGGAAGATGGAGAGCAAAGAATAGAACAAATGCTGTGGTGCCTCACAGCAATCCTGGTCACAAATGCCTTGTGATTTGAGAACTTCCTGAGGATCATGCTCTGGTAGCTGTGTATTGAATAATCATGGGTGGAATACTGAAACTGTTAGAAAAGCAAAAATGCAGTAGCAGTGTCTGTATTTGAGAGCAGAGACATCACATCTTGTGACACAGTGTGTGGGCAATGCACTTGGCTCCAGTGGAATACGTAGAACACAGGTTTGGAACAACAGATGTCCATGACTGCTTGCTTGAATGTGGGATAAGGTTAATTTTGCAAACTCCTAGAGGGGTTTTGTCCCTTTGTTTAGATTTTAGTTCCTGAGTTTGTAAACACTTGTGTGTTTTCTTGGCAGATTAATGTTCTTCACAAGCCACCATATGAGCATCCCAAGGATTTGAAAGCCAGTGAAGGTCGACTTCGTATTGGCTATGTGAGCTCTGATTTTGGAAACCATCCAACCTCACACCTAATGCAGTCAATTCCAGGCATGCATAACCCAGACAAATTTGAGGTAAAAATATACATGGCATGCTTAACATTTTAAATATAGCTGTAGCACCTTTTTTTTTTTTCTCTTGGTGCAAGCGATTAAACAAGGAAAACAATTTTTTGCTTCTTGGGATTTTTTAATGGGTTTAAAGAGCTCTTCAGCCCAAGTCATCCTCCTTTACCAATATGAAGTGCTGTTTTCAGGTACACTTGCAGTTTCCTACTTGGGAGAACTAGTCACTGTTAAAAAGCTTCCCCGAGGCTTTGCTTGTCTATTCAGCCTGATTCATAGTTATGATTCTCGCTAATTACAAAGTCAGAGGTGACTTGAAGGCATTCTAAGAGGTTTAATTCTTATGCAGATCTGTCTGTTAAAATTACTTTGCCTTGCACTGATAAGAACATTGGATATGTGCAGGATGCAGTGCCAGTAGTAGGCCTGGTTCAGATGTGTCAAAAAATGGCCCAGTGCCTCTTCTTTTACTTCTTTCTCAACTGGTAAATGCTGTATAAATAAAAATGATTTGTGTGAAACTAGATGTAATTTAAAATCACTATACAGCGCACTTATTTTATGGACAAGTTGTCATAGATAATCAATTTTTGGTGCCTCATGTTTTAGGTATTCTGTTATGCCCTGAGTCCTGATGATGGGACAAACTTCCGTGTAAAAGTGATGGCTGAAGCAAATCATTTCATTGACTTATCCCAGGTGAGCTTGTTTTATGCATTGACCTTTTAGCAAACTTATTTTTTTCTAAATGAAGAAAGAGATGAATCTGTAGTTTGAGGTGCTTAGTTGCAATTATTTCTTGAATTAGGCTGATGTTAGTGTTGAGAATTTTGAAATTTACAGATGTATTGGCGTTACACACTGTACGTGTAATGTGATATGGTGATTATCTTGAGACCTCTGATTATTAGAAAAGTAACGTTATCAATATTTAATAACTCTCACATTAGATCTCAAGATAAGTCATATTTAAATGTCATGGAGAAGTCAAGATGTCACAGCTGCAAATACATTTAGGCCTGTCTTAGGTTCAGTGTGAGAACTGACCAGGATTTCAGTATGCATGGAATTGAAGGCAAAACCCTGCAGAGTAATTAACTGGCTTATTCTTGATCTTCGTTTTGATCTTCTGTACTGCCTTAGTTTGTGAATGTGCCACTTGCCCTATGTAAGCTTTAATTACTAATTAGACTTAGAGGGGAGGGTGTTCTGGTTTGTATAACCTCAGTTTCTAGCCTTTAGCTTTGGTTTTACTGCTGCTCAGCTTTAGTGCTGCGTTGAGAATTTATGCTTCTGTAAAACCAGGAATAACAAGATTTAAGTCTCACTTAAATTAAATTATGCAGTTGGCATCTATCCATTGTTACACTGATGACTAAACACATTTATTACTGGAAGACTGAAAACAAAAAGAACATGTATTGATGCATTTATTTATGTATTTATTTGTTTATTTATTCTTAGATACCATGTAATGGAAAAGCAGCAGACCGCATCCATCAGGATGGGATTCACATTCTCATTAATATGAATGGCTACACCAAAGGAGCCCGAAATGAATTGTTTGCCCTGAGACCAGCACCTATTCAGGTAATTAAGTTACAGGGCTCTAAGAAAGCCAGAATCAATGTCAAGAGGTTTTGGGGGGAATTTTCTAAAATGCCTGTGGAAAGAGAATGAGAAGAACCTTAATCAGAGTCATTCTAGATACAGGAGTTGTCTCAGGTGAGAGAAGCTGTAATCACTGATGGTTGGTGTCCTGGCTTCAAGCTGCATGTTGGGAAAATATGCTTGAGAGATCAATTTTATAATATCTTCGAGCTGTTCACTGTCTTGGTATTGAAAGTTTGGAGTTAGGGGTTGATCTTCAATTGGTAAAGAAGAAGGAACTTGAACCTGTATGTGGCAAATGTGACTTAAAAATCATTGTTTTTTAATTGCCTTTATTTTTGCAATGCACATGGAAATGAAGCCTTGCTTGCTTGTTTTTTTAGGCAATGTGGCTAGGGTATCCTGGAACCAGTGGGGCATTGTTCATGGATTATATCATCACAGATAAAGAAACTTCACCAGTTGAGGTGGCTGAGCAGTATTCAGAGAAATTAGCTTACATGCCAAACACTTTCTTTATTGGAGACCATGCCAACATGTTCCCCCATCTGAAGGTATGTTGGAAGATAGGGCAAGAAAAGTAGGTGTTCTCCATAGATGTCTTTATGAATAGCACTTAGTACAGTATTGGTAAGAGATCTTGTAACTTCTTGACTTTTTTTTTTTTTTTTTGACAGAAAAAAGCAGTCATTGATTTCAAGTCCAATGGTCATATTTATGATAACAGGATTGTTTTGAATGGCATTGACTTGAAGGCATTCCTTGACAGCCTTCCTGATGTCAAGATTGTTAAGGTGAGAGCTGCTCTTGTCTGTGCACAGTCCTGGGGACTGAAGGTGGCACTCCTCTGATGCCTGTGTGATTTATCTCAGATGAAGTGTCCTGACAGTTGTGACAACGCCGATGGCAATGCCGCCCTCAGCATGCCAGTGATCCCTATGAACACCATAGCAGAGGCTGTCATTGAGATGATAAATCGTGGGCAAATTCAGATTACTATCAATGGCTTCAACATCAGTAATGGATTAGCAACCACTCAGGTGAGGCACTTCAGGACACTGTTCTCTTGGTGTTTATGTTATATATCTATGTTTTAACATAGCAACGAAGAGAAACCTCCAAGCAAATGTGTTTTCTGTCATGTTGATTTATTTAGTTGTCATACTGAAGGAAGCTCATTATAAACCACAGATGTACTGGAAGATGATCTTCCCCTCCCCAAAGATAGAGGAATTGTATCTAGAGGTATCTAAAATCCAAAGAAATTAATTCTTGTTGCATAAAGAAGACATTTGCTTGTTCTGAATTTGAAGGCAAGATTTCCTTATTGCCTGCAGCCTACCAAGATTTGTGATGTGTTACCCAGTGTCAGTTGTGTTTTTTGGTTAGAAAAAAAATTGCTGAGTAATAGTATAGAGGCAAAATTATTTCATTGTATTTCAACAGCATTTATTCATCTCCATCTTTTGGAATTGTGCACTATATTACCACCTCTCAGTGCTTAACAGTTCATAGGATTTGACAGCTACTGGTGTTAACTCTTCTTCCACTAGAGAACAGTTTTTCCCTTTTAGAAGTGCCGTATTTTGACATTGGCATACCTCATTATTTATGAATTTTATTCAATTTACAGTCCCTTGGGAACCTCTTTTACATAATTTTGATACCTTTTATTACCACTGCTCTGTTCATAATCTCATACCTTGGTGGGGTTTTTTTTTGAGTTCTTCACAACTGAGACTTTTCTTTGAGTTAGTAATAGCTTGTCTTAGTTTGATCAGTAAGGCTATCAGTGATTTTTCCTGAAGCTATCATGGAGAATTCTTGTCTTAACACTTCACCACTGAGATGAAACACTCTAAGCTCTGTGCACATCTAAAACAGGATTTCAGTCTTTCAGTACACTAATACAGCACTTCTTTTGTACTGAGATCAGCTACTTCTGGGCATAGGTCAACAAGAACTGAGCATTGTGTTTTTTGTGGTCTCAGTGACCTGAATAAGTAGTGTATTTATCAACTTCTGCTGAGCTGTTGTGCATCTTCTAAGAGTCAGTGACAGTGAGTCATTGTCATTCACATCAAGTGTGTCATCAGTGGCTGGCTGCAATGCCACTGTCTAAATTTTGAATACATAAGTATGTAAAAATACATATGTATAAGGAAAAAGGCTCTAAGTAGCTGTGTTGCTCTATTTATGTGGTTTCGATACCATCATTGCATGTCATTATTTTAAAAAATTTAAAATCCTGCTTCCATTTTACTAATCCTCAAGACTCTTTCTTGCATGGTAACTTGATTATTCCGACTTCATCCTCAGCTGCTTTTTATTAGCATACTCCTATTCTTTGTGAAGGCTGTAAGATCCATTTTTTAGAAAGTTTGTCATTAACTCTTCTAATTATTGGCATTTTCATTATTTTCTTTGTCAACTGGTTCCTTACAGTCTTACCAGTTACATGTGAGTCTCCACCTGTTGATTACCTGTTCTGTGCTTACTGTGTTCTATCATAAAAAAGAAAAGCACACACACAAAAACCCACCCAAAAATAAACCACAAAAATCCAAACAAAACAAACCCCACCTTTGCTTTCTAAATACCTTTTTATTCTGTCTTTCAGTTTTAATTTCATTTTTGGTCTCAACAAAATTATGTGACCTTAAGGAGGATAGGATTCCATGTGTAATGCCTCTTTATATGATTCTTCTTTCCAATTATTCCAGTTACTTGGAATTTCGGGGAGAATTAGGAAGGGCATGAAAATGCCCAGTGTTTTTTGCCTTGGTGGTTGCAACATTGTGGCATCCACAAGCGTGTACACATACCAGTTAAATTCTTGCTGTGGGTAAGTAGACAATTTTGTTTTGTATCATAAAACCAAAGATATGCTTACAGTGATTTGTTATGCTAACAAATGTGTGTCAGGACAATTCCACAGGGCATAGTCTCGTTTCCTGCAGTTTCAGTGTTTCAATAACTGGTTTTTTTTTTTTATTTTAGATAAACAACAAAGCAGCAACTGGTGAAGAAGTTCCCCGGACTATAATTGTTACTACTCGTTCCCAGTATGGCTTACCAGAGGATGCTGTTGTGTACTGTAACTTCAATCAGCTCTATAAGATTGATCCTTCCACCTTGCAGATGTGGGCTAATGTGAGTATCTGTGTCCAGGAGGAAATCTAAGGTCAGGCTTTTGGCAAAGCTGTTCAGGTTAGGGGAAACATGGTGCAAGTTTTAACTTCTTTGTGGGAAACATTGACCTTGAGCCATCTGAGTCCTTACAGTGCTCATGCTGCAGGGCTTAGTGTTAGTAGAATATAGAGAGCTTTAGATGTATTTCAGATGATATCTGTGTATCTAGCCAGTGAAAATTTGTATTTGGGATGGCTTAAGTATGCTGGTTCTCCATTGTGAAATAGTTTTGAATTTCCTTAGTCTCTGTAATTGAGTTTTAGCTGGCCTTGGCAGTTGGTACACTGATAAATGTGAGTGGAGAGCATCTGTATCAGCTTCCAACTTACAAAATAAATGAGATCATAAAGTTCAAGGCTTGCTCTCTTAAGAAACTGCTCTGTAAACTGTTGCTCAGAGTTGCTGTCTCTTTCAGTGGGATCAGAAATGCAATCCCAGTGATCTCATTCATAATGATGGACTGTTTAATTTCTACTCTATACCTCAAAGTACTGAATGATGATGCCTTCCACTTCATTTTAGTATGTGGCAATTTCTTCTTCAGAAAAGTAAATGTTCCTTTCTGAAATATCTGTATTTTCTTCTTATTTTTTTTACAGATCCTCAAAAGAGTTCCCAACAGTGTGCTGTGGCTGCTACGCTTCCCAGCTGTAGGAGAGCCCAATATCCAGCAGTACGCACAAAACTTGGGTCTTGCCCAAAACAGAATCATCTTTTCACCTGTTGCCCCCAAAGAAGAACACGTGAGGAGAGGGCAGTTGGCTGATGTTTGCCTGGACACTCCCCTTTGTAATGGGCACACAACTGGCATGGATGTGCTCTGGGCTGGGACTCCAATGGTCACTATGCCAGGTAATGCAGCAGGGAACCCACACTGAATACGTGAGTTGGAATATTTGTAATTTTTTAGTAACAGCAAACACATCAAACTTGGCTTTTTGTAGAGGCAGAAGGAAAGTAACACCTAGTGTGTGATAAGTTACTTGATAAACTCATTCCTGTTTGTTTTTGTTGGGTTTGATTTGCCTTTTCTTTTCTTCAGGGGAAACTCTTGCCTCACGAGTTGCTGCCTCACAGCTCACTTGCCTGGGTTGTCTTGAGCTCATTGCAAAAAGCAGACAGGAATATGAGGATATTGCTGTGAAACTGGGAACTGACCTGGAATAGTAAGCAAACTTGGACTCTGTAATGTGGGAACATCAAGAATGTAGAGTACTGTATTTGGGCACAGTGCTGAGGCATCAGTAGTTCTAATCCTGGAGATATTTTATATGTAAAATACCTGGGGAATCCTCTTCTAGAGGTGTCTTGTGCTGCAGTTACAGAACTCCCAATTAAGTAACAGTTCCAAGGAATCTGCTTATGTGGAAAAGTGCAATACAGTTCACATTTTGTTCTTTTTAAATTGAAGATTAAGCATTTTTGTCACTTGAAATTGAAATTGTGCTGTAAAGTGTTGCTGCACTACAGATAATGCAGCAAGTTAATGTTGCAGCTCTTCTAGTTTGAAGTGGTTGTGCTGATCTGTATCAGAAATGCGAGGAGATAAAAACAGGAATTTGGTGGAGGTGGGGGAGCAGGTGTTTTTGAAACAGTTGTACAGACAGTTCTGGGTTAGCTGAAAATAGCAAGTTTCAAAGGTAAACAGCATTACGTAGCGTTTGGAACATCTCATGACTGCTGTAACTCTCTTTTGTAGCCTGAAAAAAATCCGTGGCAAAGTGTGGAAGCAGAGAATATCCAGCCCTTTGTTCAACACCAAGCAGTACACGATGGACCTGGAGCGGCTGTACCTGCAGATGTGGGATCACTACGCTGCAGGCAACAAACCCGACCACATGATCAAACCAGTGGAGGCCAGCGAGTCTGCATGAAGAGACACCGGGCGTGCCACCAGGAACTCCCCAGGAACTGAGCCTCTCCAACACTTGTGCAGAGATGATGAGCTAAAAACTGTGCATTTCTACTTAATCTGCCTGGTACTCTGTGGCTGAAGTAATACATGATGGTGATTAAAGCACAGCCAGACTTCTTTCTTGCATGATAGGGAAAGACTCAATAGAGCCTGGGATCCTTTTATTCCTTGAGGAATTTGAATGGGATTGAGCCGTGTACAATGTGAGCCTGTGTGTATGAGTGACAAAGTGGTTGCTGGGGGAAGTTTGAACTGCCCAACCAGTTTATGATATCATGGATTGATTTAATCTTCCTACGAACCTCTCTCCTTTTATGTGGATTGGGAATTGGAGCGTTTTAACATTTGATTTTGGGTACTCCTGTTGGTATATATGTGGTTCTCCCATGACAAGATTTCCAGCTAGCGAGTTGCTCCCTGTGTTAATTTCTAAACTGCGTGGACTGAAAGGGCGTATGTGCTGGTGTAGTCTTTTTTTATAGGTTTTATAAACCACTTGAGCCTATATCAGCCTTTTAATGTTTGACCTCTGTTTTGGAGCTCTCTGTAATGTGTTGGTTAAGATAAGGACTTTTGTTTTTTTTTGTTTTGTTTTGTTTTTTAAGCTTCTCCAATAACTCAGCTAATTGGCTTCATGATGGCAGCTCCTATTCTGTTAAAAAACCAAATTTGATTTGAAAATAATCCTCCCCACAAGTGTTTGAGGTAAACACAAACTGGTGCCAAATACAGATCTTTCAGGAATGATTGTTAATTATGTATAGGGGTGCAGTCCTAGGTACTCTAGCAAAGACTTTAAAAAAAAAAAAAATAAAGCTTTGGTTTGCCAGTTTGATTTGACCGCTGTTTCACCTTTTGTGCTGCCGTCAGAAGAAAAACCTTTGTGTAATGTTCTGAGCGGCTGAAATGGTTGTTTTTAGTTGGAATACGCGGGATTGCGGGGCTGAGGGGCGGGCGCGGGGCCGGTTCCGCGGTGTGCGCATGCGCGCTGCCCCGGAAGCGCGGGCCGTTCGAGCGCCATGGCGGGAGCGGCGGGGCCCGCGCTCGGGCCCGCTCCCGACCCGGCCCCGGGGCTCCGCCACCGGCAATGGCGGCGCCGGGCGGGCAGCGGCGCCGGGGCATCGCCCTCGGGCGGGACGAGCCCACAGAGAGGCGCCGCGGCGAGCCAGGGTTGGCGGGACGGCAGGTGAGAGGGAGCAACGCCCCAGCCCGTGTCTGCAGACGTATTTTAATTAAATTATTAATACAGATTTTAAATGTATCGCTGTTTAATTTATATATATGCATATATATACACGTATAATGCGTGTGTATATATAGATATGACATACTACGTTGCATGTAGTACATATTATATATATTGATTTATAATTCTAATTATATATATAATATATACATGCATATATATACAATATATGCACGTAGTACACGTATATATTATATATATAGATTTATAATTCTAGGTCACGCCCTCGTTTGTTTTATGGTGATTGGTAGGTATTAGCGCGTTTCAGAATTGCAGGCTTTAAGGTTTAAATAACGGCCGTTTAAAAAAAAAACAAGCTGTCTTCCTGGTTTTTTAAGCATAATGTATTTTTGAAGTTAATGTTTGGTTCATCTTCTGATAAAACGAAATAAATAGCTTGGTAAAGGTATTGTGGGCTGCCTCTACATTTGCATGGGCATAGCAGTCCAGGTGGTAGTGCCTCCATTCTGTCTCTTGAAATAGCTTTATGACAGCTGCTGCCTTCTGCTAAATATTCATGACAGCTCTATTAAAATGCACTTTATGCAAAAGCAGCTTCTTACTCATCAGCATGGGTTGAGGTTTCAGGCTTACTCTAACACACTTCTCTGACAGATCATAGACCATGTGTTAGACAAGAAATGAGCTTTCTATAAAGAGTTAAAATAGTTCAGCCTCTTTGGGACTTTCAGTGTTTTTCCCAATGTATGTTTGGTTCTCAGTGCTCACGGGTGTTTCAGGCCAGTAGAGATGCAGACCCTGCTGTGACCTAAACCTCTACATTTCATTTTTGCAGCAGTGCCCTGTTCTTCTCCTCCAGCAGTGATGATGAATTTGAAATGTGTAAGTAACATGTTAATTTGTGTTTGAAGGACTAGGAAAAGGACACATTTTTGTCTAATTATAGTAAAACGTTTTTACACATTACTTTCTTTCATTGCTTTTGCTGCAGAGTAATTCCCTCCTTGCAGTGCAGTCTTGGTGTCTGTGCCACAGGGAGTGTTCTTGAATTGCCTCAAGTTTGACTCTTTTTGCCTTGTATTATATTTTTCTTATTGCCTCAGTTTTGTCTGTTCCCTGTCACTCACTTGCTTCCTTCTTAGTCTGCAGAGACTAGAAAGCTGCTGCCAGCTTTGAGGAATTGAGAGTTGGAATTATATGTAAATATAATTGTGTTTGTTTTTTGAAAATACTTTAGACTAAATTTTTATTAGTTGTCTCTTTTGAAAATGCTTAAAAAGAGACACAGAACCTAATTGTTAATAATTTTCTTTTGTTTCAGTTCTAGCTAGACTGAAAACTCCCAAATCTGTTTCTAAAAAGGCAGATGCAAGGTGGGTGCTGTCATGAATGAATTTTCTGTGTTCATTTTTTAGTTTTCTGTATCATATTTACTGATCAGAATACAGGAAAACAATCTAAAGGCCAGTCTAGGAGAGAGTGCAGACAGAACAGTTACATCTTCAGTCATGTTCAGGGTAAATTAAAATGGGATATTTGGAGGTGCACATGCTGTTGCCATTCCTATTCATGGATGCAGTTGACATTTGCTGCAAGCAGCTGATAATGTTATATTGGGTGGCTTTTTTGGATTGCTGCTTTAGTAAGGCAAACTTACTGCTATTTTTTCTGCTTACTCCTACCTTTATTCCACACTATTTGCCTTTTTTTTTTTTCATTTTTTACAGTTTGAAAGACTTCATTGATGACTCGGATGATTTCTTCTCGGACTTGAAAGTGAAAAAGACCACAACCAAGAGTGGTAAGCAATCATCCATAATAAAAAAATGAAAAGATACTTCACTGATCTTTGTGTTTTCCTACCTTTCAAGGGATTTCTTCTGTGTTAAGACAAAGGCAGGTGTCCTAAATGCAGCTCCCAAAACTTTAAGCTCTTTCTTTTGAATTGCAGCACAGAAACATCTTCAGACTCCGAAAAAGCTGACAACTCCTGGAAAGAGAAACACTTGCTGCCAGGAGCTGCAGTATCCAGACACTTCAAGTGATGTTGAAGATTCTGTCTTTGCAGAAAGTCCATGGCATAACCACCAAAAAGAGGGAGTGAAAGACTTAAAAGAGAGTCAGAAGCGCATAAATCTTTCTCCTCCACAAAATCAGAAAGAGTCAGTTTTCAAAGGCAGTCCAGATTTACTTGTTAGAAGGAAAGAAAAAAGCTGTGAAAACACAGAAAATAAATTGCCAAGTGTGGCAGTAGGACACAGTGCATGGGTGGAATCAGATAGCTCAGATGACAGCTTTGGATCTTTAATGGAACGGATAAAGAAACGAAGCCTACCTCGAAAACCAGTCTTAAGCACAAGTAAAACTGTCTTTCAGCCAAGCACCACAGGTGAGCAGTCCTGAGCTAACTTGCAGTGGTAATTGCCTGGTTCTTTCCATTTGTGTGGCATCAGCCTCTGAGGTGCAGCCCAGCACCTTGCAGAGGATTTTGGTGCAATCAGAAATTAATCCTCTGAGCATTGAGAAAAGTCATCTTGTGCTATCAAGATGTAAGTTTTTCACTAATGCTTGTTATTGTCATTGTAGGCACTTCTAGTTTTTAAAATTATTCTGAAAGCAAATCTGGTGGATCCTTCTGATGGTTTCTAAAGATTCTGTGATTTCTTTTTTTAATATATGCTGTGTAATCCTATGACTCTTCCTGTTGACCTAGAAAACATCAAGCCACCCTGCAAAGATGCACAGCCTGTGAAAGGGGAAAGAATCAAGACACCTAAGCCAAAATCCATTTCAATTCAAGAAACACCTTCCAGGATAGCAACTCCTGCAAGAATTCCTGGGAATGAATCAGTCAGTTGCTCACAGTCAGCAAAGATAGAGAAAAGGTGAGTGTTTCTCCATTGTTCCTGTGTTCTAGGACAATTACAAATGGACAGAGATGCTAGGCATTTTGAATAGGATGATGTGATGCCTCTGCTACCTAGAAACTTCCACTAATTCAGCATTTGTTAATGGTTGAGTAGCTGGAAACCAGAGTTTTCAGTCTCCAGCATGGCAGGGAGAATATAAACTGATCTCTGCCTAAGGGAATTGATGACAAATAAATCTGACAAATGTCAGATCTTCTTTGTAAATGTTATTTCTCCTGCTATTCCTTGTCTTGTACAGCATGTGCTGGCTCTACAGATTGGACATATCCAGCTGCTTACCTCTGAAAAGATATCAAAACTGATTCTATTAGTAATTCATGCCTTTTAAACAAGAGGCTATTGATTTTTTTTATGTGTAGCGTTATAATTTGGAGAATTCGTGTTTCTTTTTCTGTAAGTGTATGCAGCTTAGGCTTTTCAAAATAATGCATTTTTTATTTCTAATAGCTGCCCTTATTATGCCTTCTAGCCATGTGTTGTTTCCTTTAATCATTTTATAAGGGTGTATACAATACCAAACCTTTAAATAATATCTTTAAAGGTGAGACTTTGTCAGAATGCTGCAGCATTGGAGTTAGTAATCCTGGTGGAGTATCTGCTTCCCCTGAAATAATTCCTGAGCATTCCTGGAGCATCTTTGTCTGTTTCTGAAAACACACCTTTATTGTGATGATCATGTTAGGACTGTTGATATATTGTTTAAATTTTGGTGTAGTTATGGCTCTCTGTGTCACAAAGTCTGAGTCTCTTTTCCTACTTAGGAATCCTCATAATCTAATTTGTGAATTAATGAAGTAACTGCAGGACTTGCAACAGCTCTGCCCCTTCATGCCCTCAGAGGGGTAAGAGGACAGTCTTGGGCCTCATGAGGGCAAGCTGGTGCAAAGAGTCAGGAAGGGTTTATACACTTGAAGCATCCCTGAGATCTTTATTGCCTTTCAAGTGGCCATTATTTTTCTCCCTGTATTTTTTTCCATGTCTCTGTACTTCAGCAAACTGCTTAATGGCTTTTCTTGCAGGCTCAGGGTATGCTCAGTGCCTGATTGTTTCTTGCAAGATCTTTCAAATCCAGCTTCCCACTATGTGAAGTATTTCAAGAAAAATAAAGAGGAGCTGGCCCAGAAGCTCTACAGGCTGTTTAATAGTACCATCTTTGAGCAAAAGGTTGGTTTCAAAACAAGAACTGCCATTCTAAAATGCTGGTTAATATGCTGGTCCTCCCTTTTTTGATGTGGTTGCTCTTTATCCTCTTCAGATTGTAGAAGTTAAGCTTTATAGCAATGGATTATGTTTGAATTAGTCCAAGCAATTTCTTCAAAAGGGGTTTGTCACTACCATGGTGCAGCAGTTTTGGCTTTGCTTTCCCAGCTGTAATGGAAATGCTGCTGAAAAAAAATCTTTGCTCCTTCCTATTGGATGTTCACATTTGCCTTTCTGGAACAGATTAAAAAGGTGATCCTTCAACTGACAGTTTAGGGTGAACATAAAGCTACAAGTTGTGTTTCAAATTTAAGGTTCAGTTTCAGAGAGCTGCTGTCTTGACCTGGGATCATGATCTGGGATATTGAGGACCCTCCTCTGCTGAGAAATACCCTTGAAAGGAAGGGTGCTGCCCTCAGTAATTCCAATGGGATTTCCCCCAGGAAGGAAAATGGGTTTTATGCAGATGAGAAAATAGTGCTGAGCTGACAGGCTGAGGTTACAATTTCACATAAAACTGAACTGAACAGACTCAGTGTTCCTGAAGCACAATATCTTACTGCCCAGTGCTTCAGCCCTGTACCTGGAGATACATGGAGGTGGAATAGAGGAAGCAAGGACTTTTGTCTCGCCCTGCATTGTGAAACTCCCATTGCTGGCTACAGGGAAACTGATGGGAATAAGAAGCCATAGAGGGGAGTTGGCATCTTTAAGTGTTAAGGGCACCAACAGAGAGATCCTGTAGTGGCTTTGCAGTAAATACAAGGGGAAGCCAGAGGGCCAGAAGGTAAGAGAAGAGCTAGGAGAGGGCAGATTACATGCACTGTTTTGTTTTTCAGTTGCCAGAGGACATGGTAATAACCTGGAATAAGAAAATGAGAAAAACAGCAGGGTACTGTGTAACGGGGCAGAGGGAGGGCCCTGAAGGGAAGCGTTATGCTCGCATTGAACTCTCTGAGAAAGTCTGTGACTCTGCAGGTAGGTCAAAAAAAGGGTCTGTTCATTCTTCCTTGAGGATGTGTTGATTCTTCCTTGAGGATGTGTTGATTCTTCCTTGAGGATGTGTTGATTCTTCCTTGAGGAAGCAAGTTTTAAAGATAAACACATAAATCTGATTCTTAAGAGATTTGGAACTGGACCCCCCCTTTGAAATTTTATATTATCTTGTATAAATAAATACATGTATGGATTTAGCCACATTCCACAGCCCTTCTAGAAGGCTGGGCAGATGTACAGAATGTGAGAACAGATATCAGTCACACTAACTGCAGTATGGTTTATATTTCTTAATGATTTAAAGACCTAGTGGCATGGTCTTACTCTAATTCTGTTACAATGGCAGTCTAAAATCTGACTTCTTCCATCACAGCAAGACACCTTGTTGGTAGTACTTAAAGTTGGAATAAAGACAGGTCAGTCCCAAATTAAGTTCTGTTATGTGGTACTGTGACTGTTATTTCTCCCTCATCCCCTCCCAGTATGGGGAATGAATCATAAAATGGTTTGGATTGAAAGGGATCTTAAAAACCATCTTGTACCAACTCCCTGCCATGGGCAGGGACACCTTCCACTAGAACAGCTTTCTCCAAGCCTGCCCAACCTGGCCTTAAACACTTGCAGGGATGGGGCAGCCTTACCAGCCCAACAACCCCAAACAGATCAGGTGTGTGTAGGAGCAACAAGGATGCAGAATCGGGGCTGATCACAAAACTGGAAATGCACTAAATAAAACCTTGTTTTGAAGCATTTTATCAAGACAATGGTAGCTCAAACTTTCAAAATACTTGCATCTTAATACAGAATGAGTGTCAGAGGCCTAAAGCAGTGATGAAAGGGGAGCCTGTTCCTCCCCACACAAGTGATGTTTGTGTTTGCTTTCCCCGAGATCGCCTTCGGGACACGCTGATCCACGAGGTTTGCCACGCGGCCACCTGGCTCATCAACGGCGTCCGCGACGGGCACGGCCGCTTCTGGAGGTTCTATGCCAACAAAGCAGCTGTGATCCACCCAGAGCTGCCAGTGGTGACACGATGCCACAGCTATGAGATTAATTACAAATTCACCTATGAGTGTGTTCGGTGCAAAGCTACGTGAGTAACCTTTTCATCTTGTGTATTAACTTTCTAACTTGTCAGTCTCCTGGGTCTAGAAATCAGGGTTGTCTGAAAGTGTGAAGCAATTTGGATACTCTGGTGTTTTCCACAGCCCACAGAACCTCTGTGTGTGATTCCACATTTGTTTCCAGGTAGTTTTAGTTCTAGTTCAAAGGTCGAGACAGGCAGAAATGTCATCTGAGGATCACTGGTGATGAGGGAAGGTCTTTGGGAAGCCCTGGGAGATAGGTATCTAAGCTTTGAAAGAACAAATTCCCATAAAAACTGAGCACAGAATATTTGACAGTGATTAGATACTAGATAAAACTACCAGAGGAAGCTTCCAGCTTAAAGTCCTGATGACTTTAAATTATAACTGTACCTCACAGATGTGAGCAGCACTGTGATGGGAAGGATTGAAACTAGGACACAACCTGTAATAATGACAGCATTTATGGCTTTTTTTTACCTCAGGATCGTATGTGTGACTCCCAGAAGTTTCTGGAAGGAAATACCTCACATACCCTGAAATGTTTATTAGGACTGTGCAATGCAGTAGTTGCTTAGATGCAACAGAGCATTGAGGAGGGTTTTTTTAAGTGATGTCTTTGAGGAGAAAGTCTAAGAGGCAGTTGATAGAGGGGGGGTGGAGGTATTTGGAAATGTTGTAGCATTTCATACTCCTAGGCTGAGAATAGAAGAGGCAGAGGAAGGAATCAAGCTGAAAAAGCAGTGGAAAAAGTTCCAGGGTAGAGAAGTGTAACACAAACTTGATTGTGTCATGTACTGTTCCCTGTTCTAAAATACTGCCTTAGAACTCTGAGCTGAGCAGCAGAGAACTCAGGGGCCCTTTCCCCTGAGTCCTGTGGAATCCAAGTCCTTGTTTTGCCTTCCAGGCTGGGGCGGCACTCGCGCTCCCTGGACACGGCGCGGTTCGTGTGCGCCTTCTGCGGGGGGCAGCTGGCCCTGAGGCAGCCCCCGGGCAGGGGGGGCACCCCTGCCAGGACACAGCTCACACCCTTTGCTAAGTATGTCAAGGAAAACTATGGACTGGCTAAGAGAGAGCAGCACGGGCTGAGTCATGCAGAGGTCATGAGGAAGCTCAGTGCTGATTTCGCTTTGAAAACCAAGCTGGAAGATTGCTTTTAATATCTCAATCCACCTCCTTTCTTGGGGCTACTTAAATTTTGTGTAGAGAGTAGTAAAAGCTCTGAGCAGCACTTACACACAGCATGTCTTCAGTGACTCCAGTAAGGGATTTATTGTTTCATCTGGGCAGCTGTAGACTCTGTGTGTATGCATCTGGCTGAGATTGCCAGAGGCAAGAAATTCCAGGGCCCCCAGCCCAAGTCCTCTGACTGTGAATGACTCCAAGGCAGGAAAAGTTGGGCTTCAGATATTCTTCCATGTTGAGTTTCCTGAGAAATCATTGGCTATTTTTGTTAAAATTAAGTGGTGGTAGATGGTACCTTAAATCCATTAACAGAATATATGAATTTCTCTAAAGCCCTTAGGCCCTCATTAACAGTAATGGGGCTCTTTGAGATATTTGAATGTAACATACCTCTGTCATTGAGAGTTCATAGAAACTAAAATAGATGCAGAAGGTCAGGTTGGGGAAAGCAGATTCAAACACTTTCCCCTATAGAATGAGGGCCTCTTGTTAATGGCTTAAGTCTTTAGTGTGAAATGAAACTGAATGTGTGTTATAATGTTTGTGTCTTCTGTAAGCAAACTGCTCAGGGGCTTAATAATTTTGATAATCAATAAATGCCATTTTGATATGAACCAGGCTGCTTTGTTTCAATTTAATCATGGCTGTGTAGGAATACCCTGTAGAACCCTGTTAACAGCCCAGCTCTCCTGGCTGTGCATCAGCAGTCATTAACATCCTCTGATCACTGGGATTACAATCCAAGGATCCCCATTCCAGGAGGCCCCAGGGCTGCTGGGTCACCTCCTCATCCAGCCTGGGGGCACTGAGGCACCACCCTTCCTTCCCCAGCATCTATGGAGGTAAGGAGCAATAGCAAAAACAACAGCACAAAACCACTGTTCAAAAACTGATTAATTAGTGTTCACAGCACTTCAAAGGAAAAAGAAAACAGTAATGAGCAATATCTTTCAAGGAATTCCTACTCTTAGGGGATTTGCAAGTAGAAATGTAGAAAGATTGAAGAGTCCAGTCTGACAAAGCAGTGGGGTAAGGGTTTCCACCTCTGGCAGCACTTGACAGCTGCTGATCAGTGCTGCCTCCTCCTCAGCTCTGGCACTGCAATTGTCCCATCCTTTGCTCACATGAGACAGATTCACAACACAGATGAGGATGCACATGATGGGGATACTGTGAAATGTAACAGCAAGAACACCTAAAGGGATTAATTCAACAACAGCTATTTTGTTCCAGTCCTAAAAAAAAATTTGCAGTTAAATTCAACAGTCCTCTCACTGAGCCAGCTGAAATAGTTCATTTTCTGGAGAACCTCAGTGCTGGGCACACACCAGCATTACACAGAGTAAGAGAATACAGGCTGACCAAAAAATGCAGGCACTGGCACGTTGTAGCATTCATTTCATTTCCACTCCCAGCAGCTCCAGCTTTGGAATTCTTTATTTGGTTTGACAGATGCTGAACAAAGATCCTATGTCAAAGATCTTCCAGGTCTGCTCCCAAGCTTCCCTCCCACCTCTTACCTGCCTGGGTGAATGACCAGTGATCCAGAACATTACTAGAGATATAAGACCATGGTCAGCTGAAGCTACTAAGTGAAGGCAGAAGTTTGCAGCATCAGATATGACAGCAGGGGCACACTTTTCCCCTCTAACCCTCCTGTTCCAGGCTCCTGGAATACATGTAAAGCAGTAGGACTTCTGTCAAAATATAGAGGGAGAAACAACAGGTTCCCTAGGTGTGTGCTCTCCAGAACAGGAGTCTCTTCAGGTGCTGCCCAGCCCCACCACTGAGCCACAAGTGCAGCAGCTGCAGACACAGCACTGCCGTGCACCAGCTGGGGCAGGTAAAGTCCTGATCCTGGAGCTGTGCCCTTTGCTGCAAGAGAAGAGGCACAGCCAGTACCTTCACTGAGGCAATGTAGGGCCACCCTTCAGCCTGGAGTAGTTCTTGAAGATTTTTTCATGTCACTTTCCTGAAGGGTCTGCATTTCCTCCTCACTCTAAAGCAGCCAGTTCCTCCAGCAGCTGCTCCTTCTCCTGCTGCAGCTCCTGCACACGCTGTTTGTTCTGCTCCAGTCTGTCCTCCAGCCACTGCAGCAGGGGCCCACTGATGGCAGACATTTGGCTGCAGAGGTTCTTTGTGAACACTGCAAAGAGCAACAACACACAAAAGACTCAGTGTGCTACAACAGCCCCAAAGCCAAGAGCCAGCCAAGGAACCCTGCCAGCACCCTGGCCATGGCAACCACACTTCTGCACTGGAAGGTCTGAACCAGCAGCTGGCAGCAGGGAAACTCCATCTCAGTGTGCCCCAGGCAGGGGTGACAGACCTATGATGAAGATCTGCACACTGATGCTAATTAATTTCTAAGTTTAGAAGCATCAAAGAATGCTTCATTTCCTAAACGTGTGAGAAAGGACAATGGGGTAATAAATTTAGAACAGAAGTGGGGTTAGAATTTACCCATCACAGTGGCAAAAGGAAAGATGTCACATCCATGTAACACCTGTCAAGTGGCAGGAGATGGAAGTGTGCATACACGTTTAACACTCAACAAATCCCAAATCCCCTTTCCTGTTCCAACAAAAAAATAACCTAAACAAACCAAGCCCCAAACCCCCAAACAATGCCAAAGTCTTTTGTAATTTTAACCAGCTCTACAAAGCCTGAAGGATACAACATTCATGAACCCCACAGGATTAGGGTGTTTTACAGCCTTTGAAGTTTTTAAGTTCCTATGTAACAAGACTCCACTGTTTTGATTCTGGGAGCAGCACCCAGGATTGTCACATGAAGGAAAGGAACCCTTACCTGAGCCATTATGGATCTTGGTTACAGAGTCAAGATGTGTGAGGCTAAGGGAAGGAAAAGAAAGCAGGTTAGAGACAGACAGCAGGGGAGTGAGTATTAAACCCAGGCTGTAAATCCAGCTGCCCACAGGTGCACCTAAACCTCTTCACCTGCTGAAGCCCTGCACATTCACAGGGATAACAACCCAGAACCCCAAAACTCTGCTGCTAAGCTCAGTTCTACAGAGGCACAGGAGCTGCTAATCCTCAATTCCTACAGCTTTGCTAAGGCTGTGGCAGTCTAACACATCAGCACAGACAGCCTTGGAGAGGGGAGAGCCCCAGGGCTGTTACCTGTGAATTCTCCTGTAGGCATCCTGCTCTTCTTGGCAGAGGATCTTGGGCAGCTCCACAGCTGATTCCAGACACACCTTCCCAATGGTTTCATGGGGGACAACGTGAATGGGGATTTCAATCCTTTCATATCTAAAAGGGTATGAGAGAGAATTAAAAGCAGGGAACAAAAAACTGACTTCTACAGCCTTACAACAGTCTGGCCAAGGTCTGGCAGTGCTGCACATCCACTGTTGGGAACACAGGCCTGAGCTGACAGGCAAAGGGAAGCATTCCACAGCCACATACTTGTATTGAATTTTAATTGTAAGGTGCAAACCTAAGGGCTTGACTTCTAAAGCTGGAAGCAAAAAAGTGGTGCTGCTACACAATGAACTGCAGCACAAATCCCACCCTGACCTCAGCAAATCTCAAATAAATTATCTAGGCTAAATGAAGCACTCCTAATGTTTAGATTCTCTTCCAGCAGCCTGCATGAGCAGAAGTCAGGAGACTGTGCAGGCATCTCTGTACATTTGCTCCTCACAACAGGCTGAGAAGCCACATTAGAGACAACCCAGAGAAAAGAGACAAGACAAAATACAATTGGACATAACATTCTTCTGCTCTACTCACTCTGAGCTCTTCTGGGCCTGAATAGACTGGAAGCAGGTATAGAGAATTCTGCCTGTCTGAGAGAGACAGCAGAAAGTCAGATTCCAAAGGCAAAAAAACATCTAAAACCACCCATTCCTTTAGGAAGCTTTCAAAAGAATTCCAGATGTTTTGCTGTGATTTGCTTGTTGGAGATTCTTAAAGCATACATTGATAAACCCTTTAATGATGACAGCCACAGCTCCTGGAGAGGCTGGAAAAGGGCAGAGCTCTGTGTGCTGGGCTGGACACCTGAGGGAGGAGTCCTGGCCCATTTCAGAGCACACTCTGAGGCAGCAGCCCCCTGGGCTGCACAGAGCAATCATCACTTGTTCTCCTGCCCTTGGGATCACAATCCAAACCATTCCCACTGTGTTCTCCATGTGCTCCCAGCAAAGCTCTGTGCTCCCTGCAGGCTGCACCCAAGGACTTCAGCTCTGCCCTGATGCTTTTCATGAGGGCCTGGAGGGTTTGTTGCCATTTTAAGTTGCCTACTGTTGCAGCAGCCCAGACACAGATTTCTTGTTCATCTCAGCATGAAAATGGTCCTGGTTTATTCCTCTTCACAGCTCAGCCATCCTGACCCAAACCATTCCCTGCCTCTGCCTGCAGCAGCTCCTGCTGTGGGTTTCCCTTGCAGCCTCTGCCTGCTGGGTGTTTCCTGCTGAACTCTGACTGCAGGGATTGCTGTGCAGAGTTTGACTGCAGGGTTTCACCCAGCCAGACTGTGACTGCAGGGATTGCTGTGCAGGCTGTGACTGCAGCTTTCACCCAGCCAGACTGTGACTGCAGGGATTGCTGTGCAGGCTGTGACTGCAGCTTTCACCCAGCCAG
>VZUI01089939.1:0-21315 GCA_013401135.1 Cettia cetti
GGTCGCTGCGGCGGGCGGCCGGCAGAGGGCGCCGGGCCCCCAGGCACGGGGGGAGCGCGGCGGGGCCGCCCCCGGGGACCCCGCCCCGTTCTCCCCCCGCGCACCAAAAGGAAGGGGGCTGTGGGGAGAATAAAATAATATTTTAAATATCTAGGGGAGGGAAAAAAGAAAAAAATTCCCGATTTCAGCCAATCCAGACTTTTTCATGGAAGCGTCGCCTAGGCTGGGGGTGCACAAACCCATCCTCGCTGACGCTCACTACGAGCCCATGCAGGGAGTGCTCATCATCCGATGTGTTCCTTGGACCAGGTTTTTGGCACGTTGTGGCGCTTTAAACTCGAGCGGCTTCATGTACAAATCAATTCAGAATTGGGAAACCATCACTTCCCTTATGTATACATCTCTCCTGCGTTACCAGTTTTCCAGCTGGGAAGGCTGGCAGGCAGACGGCTTCGGAGGTGGTTGCCAATGCTGATTCATGACCCAACCCACAAAGGATATTAATATGGTACCATAAGAACGTTTTCCCCTCAAAGACAATGTGTAATTTCTGTGATGCAAGTGGAGGTCAGTCTGATGCTGCTCTCTTGCCAGTAAGTTATACAATAAGTTTATAACTGTGCTTGTTGGACAGAGCCAAAACCTCAGAATTGCTTTCAGAGCCAGTTTTTACCCCATTTGGTTTACTGTGAGCCCCTGGGTTTTGGCCAGCTATAGTCATACTATAAATTAATTTTATTCTGCAATTTTAGAAGGCACTGTAAGGTTTAAGAATATTTTTTCCAGTTGTCACGTTTCTAAATATGCTGTCTTTTATTTTTGCCATATTCAGTGCCAAAAAGCACTGCTTAGGAATGTAGTAGGAACATAGGAATTGCCACAACAGTCCATCTTGTCGGTCTCCTGTCTGTCGACTGCTGGTGCCAGATGCAAATTCTTGAAGCAGCTACGTAAAAGAAGTTCTCCTAAAATAAAAAATACTGAGGTGTGGTGGGAGGGTAGGAAAATAAGAGTTGCAGGAGAGACTGGGCAGAAAGTCTTTTTCTTTATTTTATTTATTTTTTCATTCCATCTGCTTACAGATTTGTTTTACAGAACTTCAAGCTGATTTTCATATTTTCCTTCTTTTGCTCGCTAGCCCTCAACTGTGCCACATACGAGAGGCAGCAAAAACAGAGCAGGGAGCTTCTTACTTTGTGTTTCAGGAGAAGGGAGCTCACTCTGTGTGTTGGGAGGGGATGTGAAAGGCTTCAAAAGATGCCAATGATTTGTCAAAGACCACGGGAAGATGCAGCAATTCACAGAGGCGACAGCGAGGATGCCTTGTGCAGCACAGTGCCGGGAAGCAGGAGATGCTGAATAAATTTCCAGCAAGTTCATCTAGCCTGTCTAATGGCTAGTTGTTGTTTGAAGTGCTTGCATGAAAGCACAGCACCGTGTGAGTGCTAGGAAATTCAATGGTACGAGGGAGTTATTTAGTTTATGCCCTTGAGATTAATCACAGGCTCGGTAACTTAACTCCGGAGCAATCTCCTCTGCTCTAACGTGAGTTACTCAGCTGAGCAGCCAAGGACTGGGCACTTTGCAAAAATCATCCTGTCAG
The DNA here is from genome assembly GCA_013401135.1 of Cettia cetti. Taxonomy (NCBI): domain Eukaryota; kingdom Metazoa; phylum Chordata; class Aves; order Passeriformes; family Sylviidae; genus Cettia; species Cettia cetti. The sequence continues at coordinate 1,604 of VZUI01089939.1, forward strand.
GTATTTCTGATGTGGAGTGGAATCCCCTGTTTCCAAAGTGAAGCTTTGCAGGCAGCAGAGAAGCAGGACCTCAGTTAATCCGCTGGAAAACGATGTTCCCCATCATCCTCGGGAGCCTGCCGGGCTCCAGCCGTGAGCAGGCACGGGAGGGAGAAAGCTGGAGCAGGTACAGATCTCAGGGACACTCCTGTGAGGTGTGAACCTTCCCTCTGCTGCCTGTGGAATCGTTTTCTGTGCTGCAAATGGGAGTGAAATGTCCCTCTGGGTGTTGGGTGTCAAGGATGCTAAGGTGATCTTTTAGTGGGTTCATTAGCTGGACGAAGGGGACTCTCACAGCATTTCCTGATGCTCTCATGTGCAGGAAGCTTCCTGGAGGCTTCAGACGAGCATTCAGTCTGAAAGAACACAGAAAATGCAGTGGATTAGAAGAGGCTTGTGTATTAAAGTTGCTAACCCTACGATGGATCATATTCATAATGGATTTTAGGGATCGACATTTTCCTTGCTCAAGAATCTCCCCAGCCTCACTGATGAGTGTACTGGTTGAAGGATGTCATTAATTTAAATTAATGTCTTGTGCTTATGTCTGAAGCTTATCCTTCACTGGAAAAGAAAGTAACTGCTTTTTTCTTCTCTTTATTGCAACCCTGTGTGGCATGGTCCACCAACGTACAAGGAGAGATTTTTATTTTTTTTTCCATACGCTTGTCCCCCCAAAATGTCGTGCCCTAAATGATCAAGAGGAGAAAAAAATAAAAAGGACATTCCACACACATAAAATATGTAATTAAAATGATGAATTATTGTAAGATAGAATATTAGCCTTTTGACATTTTAATCTGAGCAGGAGAGAGTGAGAGAGTGCATTTGGAGCTGCTCAATTAAATTTAGAATTTTTTCCCCTCCATTGTTATGAATAAATAGAAAGATTCTGTAGCAGTCTGCGGAATTATTAATTGCAAGTACTGTAGAAGGTGCATGCACCGTATCATGAAATGGAGTATCATTGTTAGTGACTATATTTCTTGGTAATTAAGGCCCAGACTAATGATGCAAGTTTTCTTCAGCATGATTTTCATCTGATTATGAGGCTGCTTCATTAAGAGCACTCAGACTAACGAGCTGTAGCTGTAATAAAGTAATTTTCTGTCTTGTGCTCTGATTGATAAAGAGTTTCTATAGCTAAAAGGAATTGAAAATATAATTATAATTAGAAATGGTTGAATAAAGTTATTACAGGATTGCTGAAGGGTAGTGCAATTGACACCATAATGTTTTTTGGAAGTGTGCATCTCAAAATTAGACCTTATAAAAGGAAGGGGGGGAAAAAAACAACCCCCCAACCCCAAAACCCTCTGTGCTAATAAATGGGCAGAATGTTGCTGCTTCCATAAAATGAACTGTTAGATTAAAGTAAAATGAGGTTTTCCCACATTGTTCAGAACAAGAAAAACATATGCAGGAAGAATGCTGTTGCCTTTCTTCCCAGCATTCCTCTTAAGTGAAGTAAAGCTTATGAAAGTGCTTTTTACTCCATTTATAAAAATTTTCATGCTGCCATATGTTGCAAAAAAGATCTTTTTGATTAAGCTGATGTGTTTTGAAGCATACAGTATAATTTTGGTGTTTCCCTTTAAAAATGTGCAAAGGGTTATGCGAGTCTTTTCTATGTATTAGCATACAGTAACTAGTGGGTTTTTAATACATGTTTTTGAACAGAGAGGTTTTTCCTTTTTCTGTTTTTTTTGGTTTTTTTTTTTTTTTTTTTTTTTTTAAATCTCTTTGCATGTTTTTTTTGGTTTTTTTTTTTTTTTTTTTTTTTAAATCTCTTTGCATCGGCCAATATCAAAATATAGCTGGGTCAAATACAAGGTCTTTCTTTTTTTTTTCTCTAGGGGAAGCAAATCAACTTTTTTATCCCAGAAACCTTATTCTTTTTTATGATGTTCCTATTATAAACAGCCCAAACTCCGTTAGAGCAATCCTTTGTGCGTATGTCATAGGATATATATGCTGTATTGATAGAAAAAAACTATAATAAGGGTTTTATTTAGAATTAGCTGATGCACTTTAGTACTCAGAAGTTGTTTGACTTATTTAATTTGGAGGCTTTCTGTATTGCTGTATCTCCCTCTTCGGAAGTCATGCATTTATTTTAAGGCTACAGATATGCACATTTGGTTATGTAAATCTGTCCCATGCAGACTCCAAGGAACTTTATTGTATTGGATTGAAACAAACAGTAGATCATCTAGATGTATATTTATGCTAATTAACTTAAAGCCAGCATTTTGCATTGATTGCTCAGTCATAATGCTTTTTGGAAGATTTTTAGAATTTTTGAAAATCATTCTTAACACATTATGCGGTGATAAAAGTGTGTTATTGGAATACCATTAGCAGGAATAAAAAAAGAGCAGAATTTTATTGGTTGTTCATTGAAAATGTTAGCTGTGATTAGTTACATAATCCTACATTAACCTGTAAATTAAAATTCCTTGGTGCAATTTGATGGCTGATTTAATTTTGTCTTTCTTTGTTTGCCGCAGGCTAATTCCATTATGAATTCTTTATACAGCCTTTTCCCTCAATGATTAGCAGCTTCTACTCAAGTTCTGATTACTATTGTACACTTAGCACTACATAAAGCTGGGGATTAATATTCCCCTGAAGAATTGTTGCTATGGATCTGCTCTATTCCTTCTAAGAGATGTTTCTGCAGCTTCAATTGTCCATAAATTATGATCTCTAGTGAATTATCAGTGGGAGTGAACTAAGCTTAACAAGCTGAAGAGAGCACTCTAGTTCTGAAAGAAAAAGGGAGAGAGAGATAAAAAGATTCTCAATTATTAATTGCAAGGTTTCCATAATACAGAAGTGGTGATATTTTCCCTATCTTCATTCCTGTGAGCGTGTAAGAAATCAGGGTGAGTCAGAAATACTGAAGTCCTAACCCCCTCCAGCACTTAGAGATAAAACCTTCAGGAGGATCTTAATTATGTGGAGACAGAGGTGGAAAAACCAGCCCTGTCATCCTGGGTTTGAAGTTTGTATTTTGGCTCTTCTCATGCCTGTTTCACCATCTCGGTCCTCCTGGTGTAGTTTCCAGCCTGTCAATAGCACTATTAGCAGCCTGGCTCAACTGCCTTTAAAATATAGTCAGGATTAATAGGGGATTTAATTGCAGATGTCTGAGGAGCTTTCATATTTGGAGAGGTTTTATTAAGAGACAGCTATTCCAGTTCAAGTTTGTGAGCACTTTGCTATGCTCCCATCTGTTCCCCTTTGTTAGGGCTTTAAAGTCATATTTCTCCTACTGATTCATGGCTGTTTTCCTTCTCCTCCCTTGAAAAATCTGTCTTGGAGGCTGCGCTGCAGCCTTATTCTTTCTTGCTGGGTATGTTTGATTTTCTTAGTTGAGATGATCACCTCCTTCTGCCTTCCAGCCCTGAGATTGTTGTGGTTAAAGTCCTTGTGGGGAGCACAAAGCTGGCTCTGTGCCACCACGACCTGGCATCACTGCCCAGCAGAAGCAGAGCTGCCTTTACTCAGGGCACTAGATCAGAACATCCTTGCCAAAGGGAGCACAAATCTCTGGTTCAGCTAGACTGACCCAGTGTTTTAGGTTGTCTTGAGACCTTTAGGCATTTTTAATTTTTTTTTTTTAATGCTAAAAGCACTGTTGGATTGCATCTGCTAAGCTACCTCGTGCATTGTGGTACGCTATCTGGAGTGCTAAATCATATTTAGTTACACACAATGTTAGAGGGCCTCTGTAATTCTTGGAGTTGCTGTACTTTTTGATAACCTAATAACCTCCCCTAGCCCAATAGAGTAGATTAGATGCTGCAGCTGACAGTGTTTCAGACCTATTCTAGGAGGAAAAACCCCAGCTTCTAACATGTGACTAATAGAAGGTGATTTTCATCTCCCTTTTCAAATCTTCACTTGACAATACCCAGCAAAATCTGGACATGTTTTAAATTAAAACCAGCAGCAGAGTCCAACTGGTGTTTTGTGCTTGGAGCTAGTGACAGAAAGAGCAAAGGTGACTCAGGCTGATGGATCTGAATTCTCTGGTCTTCTTAGTCCACTTTGTGCTGCCTACTGACACTGCTGGAGATGCCCATCAAACAATTCACTGTAGAATCAGTGTTGCCTCTTGCCTCAGCCTGTAGCACAACCAACAGGATATGGTGTAAACAGAGGAGTTCTGGCTGTCTCCAGGTGCTAGAGTTGGGGCTAGGGAAATTGCAGAGGGGCAAACTTCTTGATTTTTTAAAATTTTTGTTTCTTTCTCACCTGTGTGTTCTCTGCAGTACTCAAAAACTGTGTAATGGACAAGTTGACCTTACAGTTTCCATTCTGTCATGTTGAAACTGGCTGTTCTTGAAGAAGCTGTTCTTTTTTTTCCAAACCACTCTCTTGTTTTCATAACCTCCTTTTTCAGTGCCATCCTCAATTTAATAGAGACCTGTTGGAATTTTACTTCTTTTGCAAGGATTTTGACCTGCTTAGTGTTATTTGATAGATTTGGAGCTCTGTTATGATAAATAGCATCTTGCATATTTGCCTCCTGTGTCCCTTTCATGATTTTAAATTTGCTATGTCTCCTTTAGATATTTTCCACCCTGAAGATTACTGCCTTCCTACTCTGAGTGTCTCTTCCTCTGGTCAGGAGTTGGTTTTCCTTCTTTGCTCCTTCCCTGTTCTGTTGGACTCTTTTCCAGGTGGGGCAATCAGAACTATCTGCAGTCCTCCAGATATGGATGCATTGTGAGCTTCTCATAATCACATTTTCTTGAATTTATTGGCATTTTATTGTCTGGTCACTTAGGGCTGAAAAAGTCCTCGTGGGCTTTGGGTGGGGTAGTCACTATTTGCCCTCATGTGCAGAGAATGATATTTTTGTTAATCCTTCTATGTTGACAGTGGGGGCAAAAAAATGACTGTAAAAAGTTCCTTCAGGTGAGTGTGTTTGTCACTCCAGTTAATTGATGCTAAGGTTGTCCTGGTAAGGGTCTTAACTTAAGCCTCAAGCACATCATGTCAGTGAGTTCCTGACTAGGCTGTGCTGGCCATTACCTTTTTTTCTCTAATTTGGCAATTGAAATCCTCATTCTCCTGATTTCTCTGTTTTCCAGCTGAGATCCTAGCTCTAGGACGATCCCTAGCATTCACCTTACACATCACTGATCAAATATCAAGGAAATGAAACAATCATTGCTCTTGCTCATTTTTGGGGTTGGGTCTAGCTCTGACTGAAGCTGGCTTTGCTTTAGTTTGAATTCAGTAAGATTTTTACTATGATCCAGATCAGTAGAATAGATTAAATCTCGGTCTGGACTTGTTTTCAGTTGAAGTTTATTTCTCCAGCAGGGTTAAATCCCTTAAGTTCTCTGCTTGATCCTCTCTAGCTGTTTTTGGGTGCCTGATGTCTCTCCAATATTATTACTGCCTCTCTCCTCTTCCTCAAGTGTTGGCTTCTGTCTCTGTCTGTTCTGTCATATTTAACTGGACTGAAAGTGGTGAGAGAGGGCAGCAGAGATCTTTTTTAATAGTGTATCTGCCTCAGCTACAAAAAGGAGAGCTCCTAGAGCAGAGAGGTGTTTGTAGCAGCCTGGTGCAGGGCTGGGGATGATTCCAGTGGAATTCCAAGGGAGGCAGCACAGGGATGGAGATGCTCCTGTGTACCTGTGAAGCCAAGCCAGCACGAAGCTAGATCAGTCCTGAATAAAGGAAAGGTCTCAGAATTGTACAGATGATAGAGCAAATGGCTTGCAGCCCCAGAATGTTAGAAACATTCAGGTCTAAATCTTGTGTACTTATTCTACAGGTGTGCTAAGCCAAACTGAACACTGAAAATGATGCTCAGTGATCTTTTCCAACCCAAAGGATGATCTAAAAGAGGAACGAGTGTTAGTAATGCTGCAAAGAAAGCAGTGAATCCCCTTGACTCATTTCCAGGGGCTTTTTCTCCAATTCCGTGGAATGCAGAATCCAAAAAAAATTGGGCTGTCCCTCCAGTGTGTGTGGAATTACAGCAATCCAGGTAGAATGGTTTGCCCAACCCATTCTGAGGGGCAATCTGTGATGGAGGTTATGTAGCTGCTCTTTCTTCTCTGGCAGATCTTTGTGGTGCTTTGTGGTGTTTGCTGCAGTCCTCACCTTTCACCGATGTGTCTTGAACCTCTCAGAAACTTCATCCCACTGCTGCTCAGCTCCATCTGCTCCTGAAATGCATGCAGAGTTCCTACTGACACTGCAGAGAGCAGCTCTGTGTGTTTTGGAGGCTGCAGATTTTGTTTATCTCTTCCAGCATTATGTTTTCTCTTTTCTCACCAGCAGAGCCATGTTGACTCTGATCCAGCAACCCCTAAACATGTTTTTGGAGAGCTGCTGTTTAGCCACATGCTTCCTGTGTGTGAGCAGTTAAAACTCCATCTTGAGTTTTTACTGGTCCTGGTTTAATTTTGCCCTTCTTTTTCCTTCCTGTGATTTATCCAAAGCATTTGAACCTTCCTCATTCAGCTCACTGCTACTGTGAAATGTGCTAAACTTTGTACAAATAAGGTTTTTTGCTCTCCCTTGATTTTAAACTTGGCTGTCAAATCATAATTTTTCTTCTTATACCATGAGCAGCTGACATACATTGTTCTGTAGGTCCTATTGTCCATGTAACCTTAAAGGAAAATTGTTGGTTCTTTGTTGGTGGCTTTACCTCTTCCTGTGGGAAATAAACCTGGAATTTCAGGGCCAGAGGGCAATTTTTTCACATTTAAGCTGTCTTGCCTAATTTGCTGTTTTATTTGTTTCTAAGTCAGGTCATAATGACACTGTGGCATTTTTCATTAAGGGCGTCTCTTCCTCTAAGAAAATTCACATGACAGTGAAAAACGACTCCCTAGAAAACTTCATCTACACCCTTGGTTGTCTTCCTCAGACATTTTTGAGTTTAGAGATTTACTTCACCTCCACTGTCCTCCTTTCTAGCAATGTCAATACTCTTTGAGAGATCTACGTGGCAGAGGTACTCCTTGCAAGTTTCTGGTTGAGCACAGAAAATATTTAAGTAATATGACAAAAGAGCCAGTGCACTTTGGAGGGGATCATTGCACATCTCACTTAAAAGTGAAGGGCAGCAGGCCCCAAACATCTCAGTTCCCAAGAAGGGAGCAGACTTGCTGAAGAACAGTAATAGAGACAAGAAAATGAGAGGATACAGGCAGCCTAGCAAGATTTAGAGAGTGTTGTAGAAATAAATACTCTGCCAACAGCTTGTCACATGCTCCATTCACGCATTTACTGAACTCTGCAGAAATAGATGTGTTTAATCAAAGAACTGGAACTCTTTAAGATCTGTTGGCAAGTGCACCTCTGCCAGATTTGTTTTCTGGACATAAGGCTACGTCTGTAACAGGGTGGAAAATATTCCTTGATTCGAAGATTTACAGCAAGGATGGATTTACCAGTCAGGTAGATATTACACCACATTTTCACATGCATAATCCAAGGATTATCTCTCTGAAAATGAAACTTCTGAACTTTGTGAAATTTTGTGGGCCTTAAAAACGTCCTACTTGGCATAGAGATGTTTAGTCCTACTGTATCTCTTTCTCCATAGATGGTTTAACCCAAAGCTGAGGAATTATTTTTGTGGAATAGTGCTTTTAAATGAGAGTGGATGATTTGGAGCGCATGAAAATATGGTAATTCTCATTATTGCCTTTCCTTTATTTTTATATTCAGTATCTCCCACACCTCTCTGCAGCAACTCTGATGACCAAAGACCCAAATTCTGATTGCTGTGAACTTGGTACTAACTTTCAGTGATGAAAATAGGCTCAGGTCCAAAAGTCCTGTGTGAACATTTGCAATTCCTGTTAACCTCAGCAGTGTCTAGCACACAATAAAATTACTTCTGGGACCTTCACCATCTTTCCTATTGAATTTCTTACCTACAATCTGGTCACCAGAGGTGTTCCCCAGGGCTCAGTGTTGGTGAGGCCACACCTTGAGTGCAGTCTCCGGTTCTGGGCACCCCAATTCGAGTGGGAGGTGCTGGAGTGAGTCCAGAGAAGGGCAGCAAGGCTGGTGAAGGAACAGCTGAGGGAGCTGGGGGTGTTTAATCAGGAAAACCTGGCCCAGGGGTGACCTTATCACTCTCTGCAGCTCCCTGACAGGAGGCTGTAGCCAGGCAGAGGGTGGGCTCTTCTCCCAAGCTACCAGTGACAGGACAAGGTGACAGCCTCAAACTGCATCAAGGTGGGGTTCAAGCAGAACATCAGGAGAAATTTCCTCACAAGAAAAGGTTTTTAACCATCAGGATTGGCTGCCCAGGGAATTCATGGAATCACTGTCCCTGGAGGTGTTCAAGAAATTACTGTAAGTGACAGTGCCATGGTCTAGTTGATGAGGTGGTGAACAGAGATTGGACTTGATGAGCTCAGAGGTCTTTTCCAACCTAAAGGACTCTGTGGTTCTGTGTAATGGCTCCTTATTAAATGTTAATGTTCTCTGCTCCTTTTTATTGGGTATTGTTCACCATCTCTTATCTTTCTCCAGTTTCCTGCTTTCTGCCCCTCTCTTTTCATATTTATAGATAAACTCAGTAATGATAAGAATCTTCACGGACATACCAACAAAATAAAATCCACTGTACTTCTTCAGACCAAAGGTTCAGCATCCTGTTCCTGTTGATAGCTGTAAATGGATGCTGGAGAAGATGAAGTGTGTGTTAAGATCGTGTCCTTACCAGTATTCTCCTAATCCTGTAGTACTTTCTAATCAAAGGATTTCCTGATCAATGTGTGGTATGTACACAAGGAGTTTTTATCTTGAACCACTGAAAATATCATGTAGTCCCAGCATCCTTTGCTAAGGTGGCTCTTCATACAAGAGAGATGTTAGACTTCCTTGTGTGTCTTTTAAATTTGCTTCCACAAGCTTTATTTGATTATCCTTTGCTCCAGTATCAGAGGATTCTGTCCTGAGATTGTGTGCAGTTGTTTAGGCTCTTACCACGCCCAAAATAATTTCTCTTGCCAGACTGAAGTGTCACAGGCTGTTTTGCATAGAAATATTGCTCAGTGTGCAAGTGTGTGTGGATGAAACCCAGCCTTCTGCCTGTGGTGGATGGCAGATGACTGAGCCAGGTACGAAAGCTGTCGCAAAGGAGGTGGCTGAATCCAAGTTTCGTTCATTCTTATGCATGCCTACTCCAAACAGCTCATTTCTGCAGTCAGTGAAGTGTTTCTTGTTCTTTCCCTCAACAGCATCATAGGGTTTGTTGTTGACCAGTTCTCCTGCAGAGAAGCTGAGTGTTTTGTTTCTGTTGTGTTCCTGCTCTGAGCTGGCACAGAGGAATGAATTGTGGACAGTCATCTCTTGGGCTGATATAAATCAGCACAGCCCCGTTGATTTCAGAAAAGCAGTACAGCTGGCTTAGCCAAGTCTTTTGATGTGTATGGGAACTGCTTAGTTTCCTATCATAAAAGTAGTTAAGTGTGTCCCTGACTTCAAGCATCTTCCAGAGAACGGTGCTGAAAAGGATTAGATGCAATAAACCTTCTCCATAATACTATATTCCTCTGATGTTTCAGTATATGCAGCAGTCAAAATGTTTGCACATGGGTTATTATTATTATAACCCCCAGTGAACTTGTCTCCCCAGCAGGAGCTCAGATATACAAGATAAAGTTAATTGGGCTCCCTTTCAAATGGAGAATTTAGGCCTCCTTCCGGCTTTTCAGGTAAAGGAACGTGTTTTGGACTGTTGTTATCTCTCCCTTCTCCCCTGAGCTATGCTAAGTCAAATACTGTAAGCTGATAAACATTATTCTAACACTGGTAACACTTGTATAAACTCCAGTGCCGTTCCCTTCTTAACACCTCCCACTTCCTTGCATCCGTGTAAATTCTTTGGCCCAGCGTGGTGCACAAAGGTCCGATAGGGATCGTGTAACACACCCGATACAATGAACGCTTTCTTTCCATCTTTGCTGGACTCTGGAACTCTTTTGCTTTCCTTCTGTTCAGAGCTGAAAACCCAGGCCAGCTTGCTAGTGATTTATTGGGTATTCAGGGTTTCCAGTGATTTACATTTTCCATCTTCCCTTGAAGGCATTCGTGCTGCTTCAGGAGGATGTGGTGTTTGGCTTTAATGTTCAGATATTCTTTGCAGTGATTTTACTCCTGAATTCAATAGTCTTACCTCCTTTGTAGGAGTTCTAAAAGCAGTACTGCAAGCTGGATTTGGGCTTGAGAAAGAATAAAAGGAAAGTTTCTGTTTGCGAGCATATAAAAAATGGAATGGGTTTGGTTTTCCTTTGCTCTCAAAGAGAGGATTTGTCTTGGTTTGACAGATCCCAATGAATTTATTTGGAGTATAAAATTAAGCCCATCTTTTCATGGGTGTTCATCTAGTTGGAAGATGCTCCTTCTCCTCTGCTCAAGGTCTAGGCAACAAGTAGAGCTCTTCCCTTCCATACATAATCATTATTGATTATTTGGGAGCATTTCTGGGACTATTTATGGAGAGATTACATCCTTTGGTTAAAAAGTAAGATCAGACCATTCCTTCCTCTCCCCCTGCCCCCTGTTGATTTCCAGGTTAGTTGAAAAGCTGCCATTTAGCCTTTGGTTCAGGGAACCTGAAGATACTTGTTTTAAGGGATTCAGCAGCAGCTTCTGAGTTTTGTCTTTCATCTTGTCTGATGCTTCAGGCAGTGAACTGCCACAAGTAAACTCCCCACCCTAAGAAGTGCTAGGAACATAAATTAGAGCTTCTTGCTGCAGCAATTAAAATAATTTTGGTTTTCCAGGTAGCTGTGGGCCTACAGGGCACACCTCCCCTTTGTGTGGAAGGTCCAGCTGACCCCGGAATTTTTATCTGCAGGATCCATGACAGGCTGTGCTTCCCTTTCCCTTCTGCTGAGGTGTGCCTTGCCTACTGCATGCACACTTGGAGAATGATTTATGCATCCCCTGGGAGCGTAGGAGACCAAAATGGCAGCTACAGCATGAGGTTTTGACCCTCCCAAGATGCTGGCAGCCTCATGGAACTGGCTGTCCTGCCAAGCTTTCTCCCTCTGTGCCTGAAATCTCCCCAGCACAAATTGGTTGGGCTCTGCTCCAGGTAGGAGTTACAAGAAGTCACATCTTTCAGGTGTGACAGCCACTGCCATGGGTGAGACTGTGAGGGCAGGTTGGCTGCTGGTGAACCTCATCTTGCAGTCCAGAGTGGTTCAGTCTCTTTTTTTCTCTAGTACTGCTGACAGAGTGATGAACATGAAGTAGTGGGGGTAGCAGGAGAAGGAATAAAGAGACAAGTTGGTACCCTGGAGTAGTGCTGTTCCACAGAAGCCTTTGCTTTTACTGGGAATCCAACAGTCCTGAAATGAAACCACAGGAGAACATGATCCTTCCTCTGTGATGGTTCACCTGCTGCACTGGCTTTCTCCAGCAGATGAGAAGATCTCCCAGAGTGTAATGCCAATTTGTTTTATTTAGCTCTAACATCCTTGGGCCCAAAGTGAATATTTAAAATCCATCAGACAGGATCACTTGTAATATCTTTGCATGAAGCTGTTGAACTTAAGCTCTTGTTAAAGCTATAAAGCAGTTTGTCTTTCCTTTAATATCATTGTTGCATGCTATAATTTTAATTGCAATATTCCTTCTTGTGAGGCTTTTAAGGATTGCCTCTTGAAAGGTGTAGGAAAGGTGAGAATGACAATTAAATCTTACCTCAAGTGTAATTTTATGGTTATATTGTACTATTCCCCAGAAGTATGGGTTTGAAAGTGTTGTGGGCTGTGAGAGAATCTTTGGGGCATAACTGAGAAAGAAAGTGCTAAAACATGCTTCTTTAGCCCAATTATTTTTATGTCTGCATTGGAATGAATTTTCAGCTTCTGGAACTTCTTTGATCGTTTCACTAGTGTCATTAAGTAATTATAGTAAAAGAAATAGTCTTATCCTTAAATATGCTATGTTTGTCACAAATTGTTGGAAACTAGAGAGCTGAAAGGATTCTGTCTGAATTCCTAGAACCAAAACTACATGTGTGTTCAAATGCAGACTTGCATTTGAAATGTCCCATGCAGTGACTTCAGTGCTCAGCATGACTTATTCTTTCTTGGTCTTCCAGTTAGAATTATTTTATTTTTCAGGCAAGATTATTCTCAGTTATCCCAAAAGAGAAATGGAAATTCAGTTTCGTGGTTATTGAAATTATTTGTAAGTCTGGATGAAATTCAAATGTTAGTTTGGGCTGAGCAAAAGGACAAAATCTCAGGAAAATGTAAAGAAAATGTTTTAATATTGATTTAAAGGAAACTTTCCTTTCTTTTAATAACATTTTTCATCCTTAAAGAATATATATATATAAAAAATGCTTTTGGTGCAATATGATTCTTCCATTCTAACCCCAGAAAGATTTTCTTATTTATTCATTTTTTTGTTTTTTACCGAGAGAAATTTGGTTTCTGGTCATCCTGAGCCTACTCATTTTAAAACTTCCTTTCATATTCATGTAGCTGCAGTTAAATCTGCAAGGTTAGATCGGGGGGGGATAATTGAATGAAAGGGAGAGTCGGAGGACACTGCCTCTGCAGAAGCTTCTCACAGCATGGAGCTTCCTTCAGATAAAGCAGTTTGTTAGTTCATGCCTGCAACCAGCTGGACCTTGAGCCAGACCTGCCTTGGAGCCCATCCACCCCGTGGTCCTGACAGTGTCACTCCTTTGTGGGTGACCTCTTCAAACTGGAGTCAACACTCATGACCAAGCCTGAGCTTTTTTTTTTTTTTTTTTTCCCTGTATGCAGTCTGCAGAGGCAACTTAAAAGCTGAGGTTAAAAGGATGACTGAGGCCAGCAAATGCATCTGCAGCTCTTGAGCAGAATGAGACTTTTGTAGAGGGATTGCCAGCAGGAGATCCTCTGCCTTGCTGTGAAGGAACTGTCCAGGAACTGGCAGAGATGGATGGTAAATCTCAGATCCTGATCCTAGAAATGATCAGACTTTACTGTTTTCAGAGCTTACTGCTCTGTCAGGACAGTTTCAGACTCAGCCCTGGGTGTCATTGCTCTGAGAATAGGAGGAAACTTTGCATTTTGGAAGGATTCTGGCTGCACACTTTGGAAGGGTGTAGTGTGTCTATCTGCCTGTGAGCTCAGCCTGAACAGGTGCCAGGTAGAAGTACATTTGGAGAGGCAAAACTCCAGGAATTATTCCTACACTGCTAAGCCTGATATGTACAAAGAACAGGAAACAAACTGAATGTTTCTTCTAATAATAGTTTAGCCTGCATAATATTACGTTTTCATCAAAAGCTCATGTGGAATGTAATTTATTCTAAATTTTTGCCTTCTCTTCTTTGTATTTTAGACAGTTCCAAGATTATACTTACTATCAAAGTGCTTTACAAGTATTGGGGGTTTTAAATTATTTTTTTCTCAAGGGATTTTTAAAATTTTGTGTGGCTAACTCATATTTTTTAAAACTTCCTGATGGAATGTAGGTCTAGACAGAGGTTGATTTTGTAGAAGTCAGGCCATATTTCTTTCTCCCCCCTTTGCAATCTCACAATTGAATGACATCTTCCTGACATTACCAGGAGTTACACATTAATAAGGAGAAAAGAGCACATTCCCACCCTCTTGCTTTAAAATGTATCCAGGAGATAATATGAAAAGCTTTACAGTCCTAATGATTTTTTTCCCCTAATGTTTATTTTAAAAAGTGTTCCTCTGCAGGGGTCTGATCCAAAGCCCATTGAAGTCAGTGGGAATTTTTCCATAGAATTCAATGAAGTTTGGATCTGGTCCTTAGATAGCTCCAGGAGGTAGCCTGCTCATTTTTTGCAGCTGTCCTTGGGGGTGTTGGAGGAGAGCTGCTGCACTGGCAAGTCCATTCAGTGTGGAGCATGCTATTGATTATAAAGCATAACTCCTGCAAAATTTCAGCTGGAAGGGAGTGGGAGGTTCCACATAATAATCAATAGCACAATATGAGGCTGTATCAAGGAATTGGCTTTTTAACAAACACTTTTAAAACAACAAAGGAGATGAGATGGTTTTCATTTAAAGGGCAAACTCCCCTTTATTCTTGGGATTCCAGGCAGATTAGCCCTGGTATGTCCTCAAACACTGTACTGAGCGTATTCACGACGCTTTCTGTTCTCTTTGCAGAAGGAGCACATGGAATCTTGCCTTTCTAAAATGTACTGGTTAAGTTGTACCTTCCTGTTTGCTTTTTAAAGCTGCTCAGTATCTTGGGAGTGAGAGATAACTCTGGCAAAAATCAGAAACAAGATAGTTCAGAGAGAAACAAGCTGAAGAAGGTGATGAACCTGTACAGTTTCTGCTTCTTCCAGTTCTACACTTTCCCTCTGTCTTAGTGGCATGAGAATCCTCTGAAGCTCTATTTTCACACCTATTCCACTGTTTATTTGTGGTCTAGAGAAGGGATATTCATAAGGGCAGGTAATGCACAGGTACTGTTAGAGCATATTAAGGTAAAAATCCTAATTCAGACTCAGTGTGAATCTTGAAAGAGAAGGTTGGGCTCATTCTGTTCGTGACAGCTCTCATACACACTCCAGTCAAGGCAAACCTGTGGAAGAGCTTGCATGGAGCTGGATGCAGATGTTTTCCAGCTGTGCACAGCCAGATCTCTGTGCCTGCAAGGAGTCCTGTGGATTTTTACCTGGTGGGTGCTGCTCAGGTTCAGCACCAGGTGTGTGGCTGAGAGTAGAAGGACCTCTCTGTAGAAATGTAGCCTTGTCTCTCAGCCCAAATGTTAAATGAGCAGCTTGGTTGTGGCACCATTGATGCTAAAACTATCATTAGTCAAACACTGTGATTGGTGATTCCATCCAGCACAGGGTGAAAAAACCTGTTTGTTTTTCTGTGCACTGCTTGTTTTGTATTGAGGCAAAACCACACAGGGCCATGGATCTTTGCCCTTTTCCAGTACTCATAAAAATATGTGACTATGACCTCCAAACATCTGGATACTGATGTTAAGATGATGTAGGAATCTAAGGCTAAACAGGTGATATTCTTCTCAAAATGGTGATATTCTTCTCAAAATCAATTCTATAAAACACAATAGTCAGGCAAGGCCATAGTTCAGCTCCACCTGGTGCAGCTGCTTGTCTCGGGCAGCAGGAGATACTCTGTGAGCAGGAATTTCCTGCACAGGTTCTCCCAGCCCACACCAGATTGTTGTGATGGGGTTTTCTGAAGTGCTAGCTGTTATTTAAAACTCGCCAGTGGGGAGCTTTTGTCCCTTTGTGTCGTCTCCCATAACTTTTCCACTCCTTCTTTGGCTGTTAGGGTTGTTGGTGTCCTGGGGCAGGACCACCAAGGTGAGAGTCTCCCTTTCATCTTACAGCACTTCCTTTGAAGTTCATTTAGCATCCCTCAGTTCAGGGTTGGAAAAGATTGACCATCCCGATCATCATCCTCATGGCAAAATTTTATCTCTTTTTCTATATATGCAAATGTCAGGAGAGTAGGAATCGGAGGGACCAAGTTTAACACTTTTTTATGTAGTTTAACACTTTTATACTTATTCTGAAACAAAGACAATACTTTGAAATATTAGTGATTTTATTTACAGAAACCTGTAGTAACTATTTATTATTAACTTGAACTTTTGTGCTAAAGAAGTTTCCTGTAACTTAAAACACGTTGGTTTTTGAAATTTAGCTCTTGGCAGTTTATTCGGTTTTGACTGAGGAACTGTTAAATTCCTTATTACTGTCATTTTGTTCTCATCTGATAGGATAATTGTCCCATTTTATTAATGTTCTTATTTGTCACAGCGACGTTATATACAATAGATTTGTTTGTATCTGTTTTGTATTTCTGCTTCTTATGTCACCCAGCCTTCCACAACAAACGTTCAAAATATTTCTTCTCCTCCTCTCCCTCTTTATCTGTCTTGGGTTGAAACTGAATAAAGCTGATTAATGGTTGTGGGGGCGAGGGGGAATAGCAGAAGGGACTGTGTGAAACCTCTAATTACTTTAATCCCTTTTCACATAAAATTTGGAAAAAAAAGAAGAAAAAATAGATCAATTCCCAAATGCAAAATGAAGGAAGCCACACTGGCTCAGAAACAGAGAAGCTGCCCACAGGGCTCTGGGTGAATGGATGCAGGAGCCTGCCTTGGCCTGGTGCTCCACCACTCGTGGGGTGGGCAGAGGGGTAAAAAACACTTGAGGAAGTGCTTTTGGTGTTCCCTCTGGCCACTTATTGATTGGCACCGGTTGATTAGAGGTGGGTTTGGTCCTTGGGGCAGGGGAGCACAGGTGGATAAGCACAGGTTCTCTGTTGAGGGGTGCCAGGGCTGCAGCAGGGGTTGGGACAGTGCCTCCTCGTGCTCCCAGTCCCAGTGAAGATCCAGGTGTGCAGATGTTGCAGGGCAGATGTTGGGCAGTGGGGCAAGGCATTCCCCAGTGGAGAGAGGGTGGGTGCTGCAGTGCCTCTGAAAGCCCTCTGCACCTTCTCCATTTCTGCCCAGCAGCTGAGAGGGCAAGTGCATTGTGCTTTTTTCCTTGATGCTGCGTGGTTTTAACCTCCACACTGTCAGTCTGCCCTCTGTGTGCATGCCATACCACATTTATTGCATGCCTGCACGTGTATATAATCTATAATGTCTGTATGGAATAGACATGCAGTATGTTTTGGATTTAGCCTTTCCCTTATATTTTCTTTATCACATGTAACTCTCTGTTCTTTAACGTGCCTGGCACAGCTGACTATGTTTTTATTTCCAGGAGATGAGTCTTTTCCACCACCACTGTGAGGTGTGAAGGATCAGTGCTCTCAGTTGTGTTTAAATGGTTTTAGGGAGTCAGTTGGCATTGATTGTTCTAGAAGTGTGATAAATATTTACTTATATCTATAGATACATTTAAATCTCACTCCTAAGACCATTTCCCCCACTCTGTTGAAGACATAAATGCTTTTTCTTTTTTCATCAATAGTTCTACAAAAGTAGGAAATTTATATTTAATGAGGGCCTGTCTCCTGGTGTTTACAAATTCCTCTGTGACGAGACTACGGCGCTAGCACATGGATACATTTATACTCTAATAGGATTTACCTTTACAAGTATCTGAAAACCTTTTAAAGCAGAGATTAAATTGTTTAGCTCAATATTTAATCTGTTACTTCCTCTTTAAAGATGCCCAGTGGAATTTGTCATACGCTGAGCTGATAACACGTAATATTGATCAGTCATAAACATAAAACAGAGAAATCTCAGGAAGTCTTCTGCAATCCTTTTCTTTTTAATTAAATTTTGATCTGAACTGCTTTTGATTAATTTTCTTATTTGTAAGTATGTGAATTCTGGGGGCCAGCAAGTTTCTTAAGTTGCCTGGCATTGGTCTCTGGTGAGTGGCTTAGCTCAGGAACAGTATGATTGCATTTTTATGGTTTTCAGATATTTAATAGCTTCTTCCTGTCATTTTCTGAATGAGTGAATAAGGTTTAGCCCTCTGGGAGCCAGCGCAGCATCAGAGTGGAGAAAATGACTAGAATCTGTGTACTTGACTGATTGCCTTAGTCTTAATTGTTCTCTTAATTAGCTGCAGTAGCAACTGCATCTGGGGAGAGATCAGGGTATTGGTAAACAGCTCCACCTTGGAGCCCTGTGTAATGCCTTTTGGAAAGATGACAATGAGCTCTGCATCTCCACTGAGACACAAACCTGCCAAATCTTCTGCCCCCGAAGTCTTTGGTTTCCTCGTGTGATCTGTCACTCTCGTCTGTGAGATGCAGGCCCCCAACTGTTTGTTCTTAAACAAATTAAGCTTTAATATGCCAAAAGCCAGCTTTATTGAGCAGAATGAGGGAAGGGGAAAACAAAGGAGTGTCGGTAAAGGGTTGTTCAGACAACTTGAGGGTGTTATCCAGATTAGGAGTGGGAGACAGATGTGCTTTAGGGAGTCAAGGCAGGCTGGAAATGTTTTGTGGTGGGAAACTCAGGCAAACTGAGGTCAGAGATGATGTCTCGTGTCAAAGCAACCTTCTTCCTCTGGGGGTCAGCTCAAGCCTTCAGCATGAGCTGCTGGCACAACCCAGCCAGGGACTCCAGCTGCTGGGCATGTCTGGGGAATGAAAAATATTGGGTGGTGGTGGAGTTGCCCACCAGCCCAGCTTCATTTCCCAATACACTCAGTGGTTCCCTGAACTCAGCTCTGGGACTTGCAATGAGAGGTGTGAGGTTTAAGGTTGTATTAAGATTTGTGTCATTTAATTCCTACTTCAGCTTTGTAATGTTGCCTTGCTACAGCAGAGAACCTACAATAATAGGAATTGTGGGTCCCTAAAGCTGGTGGATTTAAAGAATATCTGCTAATTCTTTGGTGCTTGCATTGCTGAATAGCTGGCCCAAGATTTAGACTGAGATTATTGTTATTTTATTCATCACTGCACCCACACTGTGAGTGCCCTTACAGTGCCTATGGCATTCCATGCAACAGGGCACTGGGAGTAGGAAGTGTGAATTAATGGGATTTTTGAGTCTGACTGAGGCAGGTTTGGAGACCAAAAATTTTTCTCCTGTTTTTAATTAAATTTTCTGTTTCTTTAATCCTGCAAGCAAATTAAGTTACTGTAATACTGCAATATTCCCTTTTCAGTAACCAGCATATTTATTTTCACGTGCCTACCCAAACAAAGAGAACACTGCTGGATTCTTTGGTTTTGGTGCTGCCAAAAGTAAATGCATGGAAGGTTTGTTGCTGTGTCTTACCTGGCTTTGAAAAGGCTTATTTTTAGATTAGTATCTCCTTTTCTTCAGTGCCAGAAGTTAGGTGTTTTCTACCTCTGACAGAGGTTTAGTTCATAGCATCGTTTGTTGTGTTACTAAAACTCAAACCTGTTTTGTTAGCAAGATTACACTTGATCTGCACAGTTCACCTGATCCCTAATTAGCAACAATTTGTGATCATTTTGCATTGTAGAGCTGTGAAACTCAGAAGACTTGTCCTGCAGTAAAATTTCAAATATCCTTCCTCTGGAAGCTTTTCTGTGCTTAGAAATCCTTTGTAACTCTAAATCTTCTGTTGAACCCCCTTACTGAACTTTTAGCTGTGGAAAGGAGGCAGGTTCAGGTGAATGATGAGCAGATAATGAGGATGGGATAAAAAAGGCCGTTTAGTCAGGTTTGTAGTAGTTAATTCTGAAATTAGTAGTGAAGGTTAAACTACATTTTATTATATTAGGGGCAATAAAATTCTGTAGGGAGCTATGGATGCTGGAATCCAGGATCAGCAGTGGTTAAAGTTTTATGGGAAATTAACTCATCCTATGAAACAAGCAGAAATTAAATCTAGGTAGCAAATTCAAGCTACTTATTCTAAGCATGGCTTTACTATTTCTAAATTCCCGTGGGGGAAAATCAGATATTTATAAAAAATATTGTTGAAGTGAAAAAACGAATGCATTCACTGCAACTGTAGCAAATATCCTTCTTGCTCTTCTGAGAGCAACATAAGCATGAAAACCATTTGCAGCTGCAGCTGAGAGAACATTCAACAGGGCATTGGAATTTGGAGGAAGGTGGCTCTAAATGGGTCATCCTTTCCTTGTTACTGATGCCTTGAGAGGCTGATAGAACAGAGGCCAGACAGTGTTAGAGGGATAAAGTTGGTATTTATTAAAAAGGCCTTCAAAGGATACACCTTGGGC